>QKWP01002397.1:0-69481 GCA_003550325.1 Gigaspora rosea
ACAATGTCTGGATCTGTCTAAAACTAAGGGAAATAAGGTGGGTTTATATATCTATTGAGCTAAGCGTCGCTAAGCGTCGTTAAGCGTCGCTAAGCGTCATTAAGCGTCACTAAGCGTCGTTAAGTGTCGCTAAGCGTCGTTAAGCGTCGCTAAGCGTCGTTGAGTGTCATTGCACATCAATTTCGCATATCACTATTACTAAATACAGTTATTACAAAATTTCCTTATTAAGCTCTAATTTTCTAACTAATTTCTACCAAAATTAAAACCTATTCTATAACAATAGTATACTAGAATTTACTGTTATATAAGTTTTATTTTATATATTAAGGGAAGTAACAAAAATCAGGTGATTTTTTAGGGGAGAGGGGGGTAAAAAAAGTTAAAATTATATATAAGAACCTAACTATTTATATATTAAGAAAGAGGGAGGGGGTAGGCCTCTGATAAAAAATAATCAGGTGATTAATGACACTGCCCTAACTATTTAAAATAGCTAGTTATGTCTAATTCAATTAGTACTTCAAGATTTACTTGTTTTCTTTGTACATGTTTATGATCTTACAAAACTCAATATGGTCTTAAACTTCATAAAACAATAAAATATAAGAACTATAATATACTTTCTTTGCATATATTGCTACTATCTAACTATAAATTTGATCATATGGGCCCTCAAAAGTAGAAACCAGACAATTTAACAATTTTTTGAAAATTAATCTGTTTGATTAATCAGGTGTAAAATTTAAAGCCCAAACTTTTTTACTTAATAATAAAAGTCTGATTACTTAATAAATTTTTGTGATACAACGGTTAAAAGCTTTTGACGCTATAATCTAAAAATAAATTTACTGAGATTTTAAAAGCAATTTACAGGTCTATAGATCTAATAATCCTGTTTAAACAAGTTTGTTAATCATAAATATACTAATTTAAAATTGGTTTGATTTTGTGTAATAAAATAGTTTTTGCTGTTTTTTCAAAACCTGTAATCTGCCAAATTGTTTAGTTTCTACTTTTAATGGCCCATATTGAAAAGCTATGATATAAGAAATTTAAAAGTATCTAAAAAACTATTATTGTACTATTGGAAATCAAGTATTTAGTACTGTAGTGAGTATATCTTTATAGGAATATTTGATAAATGAGATTACTAAAATGCACCTATGGTGTTCAACACCATGTTATACAAAACTATTAGAATAGCCAATCAAAATTTAAGATCAGGTGTAACATAAAATTTTGTTTTTTTGTTTATTTTTTAAAAAAATATTCATAACTTAAAATTTTGCTTATGAAACCGCCTTTGGGGCTCTAATAAAAAAAATTCCTTGCTAAATTTTGGTATAAACTATGCCCTCTGCCTCATCTCAGGTCTCACCCTAACCCTAAGGTAATAAAAATTTATTTTTTGTTTTATAAAAGTTTATTTTTTGTTTTTTGTTACATGAATTTGCAAATTTAATTTACCTATGGTATTCAACACCATAGGTGCATTTTATAATTACCGTTTAATAAATATCTTATATGATATTCTCTATGTGGTAACTTTCATTAATGTTGTTTTATTGGAGACAATTCATATACAAATATTTTTAATTCATGATTCATATACCAACCAGTGAAAATATATAGTAAAATGTGGGCAAATTAATTAGTATTTTTTTAAATTCAGAAATCTGGCACTGTTAAAGCAATAGCGGCTTTTTTTACTAAGCTAACCTTTCTTCTTTACTAAACGAAAGTTGTAGAGCACATTCTTGCGATTCTAATAGTAGTAAAATTATTAAAATCAGTCTAGTAGATCACAAGATATCATTAAAAAACATTTTGCGACTATATAAAGTTTCTATCTAAACAATATTATTGTTTATATAGGAACTTTATATGGTTGTAAAAAGTTTTTTAATGATATCTTGTGATCTACTAGCCCGATTTTAATGATTTTACTACTATTAGAATCGCAAGAATGTGCTCTACAACTTTTGTTTAGTAGAGAAGAAAAGTTAGCTTAGTAAAAAAAGTCGCTATTGATCTGATAGTGCCAGATTCCTGAAATTTGAAAAAACACTAATTAATTTCTTTCACATTTTACTATATATTTTCACTGGTTAGTATATAGATCACAAATTAATAATACTATGATTATTCAAGTTAGATCTTTCCTATTTAGTATTTTTATATAAACTATTTGTATAAATATGAGATTGTTTTTTAATATTAACAAAAAGTTTATATAGTAGTTATACTTTTATATAGTAAAATATATTACATACTTTAGTATATATTTTATTTGTAAGTAATAATTCGTTTTATAAAATTTGATTATAAAATTAGCCAATCATAAAAGTTGATCAATTTTGGACCCCAAAATTTTGGGGTTACTCAAATATAATGAACCAAATATGCCAATATGGAATAAATAACCTATTATAGCTACATTTTTATAAATATCAAATATGAAAATAACCTGCCAAATAATAATTAGAATCAATAATTTTTATACTATTTGTTTTATCTTATCAGTTATATAATATATCACATGAAAATTTTTTACATATAAAATTATGAAAAAAATATATAAAATTACTATGAACTTTGAATCTTTGATGTTTTTTCTTTATATATTAATTTAAAATTAAAATTTTTTGGAAATATCGATATAGAATAAAGGAGAAGAAAAAATTTAGCTTAAAAATTTAATTAAAATTTCACTAATTTTGTACAAAATAAAAATGTAACTTTGACAAAAACAAATATTTAATAATTTTAAAATAATAAGTATAATATGTAAAATCATGTTCTGAACAACTTTACTTAGGCAACAGAAGTAGGTTATCTTGTAAGAAAAATGGATTATCTATGTATTAAAGTTAAAATTTTTGGGGTTTCAATATAAAACCTTTTTTTTATTAGGTAACCTATTTCAGGCCCTTAAGCAAAGTTGTTTGGCACATGATTCTATTTGTTAATAAGATTGTAATGCATTTTTTCAAACCTTTTACTAAGTGAAAAATAAGGTTAAAGTTAGAAAAAAAAATTTTTTTCTAAAAAAATTTTTTAAAAATTTTTTTTTTAAATTTAACCCTATTTTTCGCTTAGTAAAAGGTTCAAGAAAATGTGTCACAATTTTATTTATAAGTAGAATTATGTACCAAACAACTTTGCTTAAGAGCCCAAAGTAGGTTATTTAATTAAAAAAAGGTTTTATATTAAAAACACAAAAATTTTAATTTTAGTATATAGGTAACCCATTTTTTTTACAAGGTAATCTACTTCTGTTGCCTAAGTAAAGTTGTTTAGGGTATGATTTTATATATATTTATCATTTTAAAATTATCAAATATTTGTTTTTAGCAAAGTTACATTTTTGTTTTGTACAAAATCAGCAAAATTTTAATTCAATTTTTAAACTTAATTTTTCTTCTCCTTTTGTTTTATATTTTCAAAAAATTTAATTTTAATAGGTATCTATTTGACTATTGTATTAAATTTAATACATACAAAAAAATTAATTTTGAATTAATTGTTTGATCAAATTTAATCAAATTTTGCCAAAATATATTTAAATATTAGAACTATCTTTTTGTATAATTTCAGTAATATTTATTAATAAAAATTTTGTATAGCTTACTCTTAAACTTGTTAAAATTTTGCTACTTGGTTCATTCATAAGAAGAAACAGTTATAACTGCCGAAGGTTACGAGATCTCGGGTTTTACGATAGGAATTGACCGTCTGGAGGAGCAGAAAAAAAACGACAACCTCACATTTGAAAAGTTAACTGAAAAAATCAAAGAGTCGATACTAAATTTAGTACAGTATTAAAAAATTATAGTATACAAAAACTTGTAATAAAATTAAAAAAAAATAAATTTTTAAATGGAGTTTCCTAGGCTTCGCACCCCTGCGTTGTGCTTGTATATCACACCCAAACGATCTACTAATTAAATTTGAAGATCAGGTGTAACATGCAAATTTTTTTGTGTAATGATATTTTCAAACATTCATAATATCAAAAAATTTCATCTATATAACCACTTTTCGAGCTCTAACAAAAAAAAATTTCTTGCAAAATTATGTTATAAACTATTGCTCTCTCTAACCTTTAACCCTAACCCAACCCTAACCCTAACCTTATATTAATTTATATAAAATTATTTGTCGCAGATTTACAAATTATGTTTACCCATATACTGCGATAAATTAGCACATCGCAAGGTGCGTTGTATAGGATTATTCTTTTTAAATTGTTTTGGATCCAATTTTGATTTTTGTATAATTAAAAAAAATAAATAATAATTTTTTAAATAGTTTAAATAAACCTATTTTATAGTAACATATGTCTAAAAATAGTTGGTCTTTTTATATATTTTATATAGTAAACCATAGTAAAAATATAGTAAAAAATTAGTAAATTTAAATTACTTATAACTTCTTATATACTAAACCAATTTTAATGATTTTACTATTATTAGAATCAGAAAAATTAGCTCTACAATCTTATTAAAAATTTAACAAAATTTATTAAATAAAATTTTTGTTATTTATAATTTAGTATTTTTTTGATTGTATTTTTAGTAGCAAATTTTCTTTTTAATACTGAAATATATTAATATAACTTCTAATAAGTAAGTTGATTTTTAAATATACTAAAATAAAACATAAATATAAAATTATATATTGAATAAATTTAATTTAAAATTATTGTCATGGCTGAAGCTAGAAATGGCTGAAGCTGGAAATTTTAAATATTTTAATATGAAATTTACAAAAAATTTTGGAATGCATTTTGTACGATTTTTTTTTATAGTTAGATTAGAATTTAGAGTTAGGGTTTATAATAAAAGAGTATAGTTGGATTTTAGCAGGGCTTATAGTTTTAAATCAAGTCCTCTAATTTTCAGCTTCAGCCATTTCCAGCTTCAGCCGTGACAATCAATTTTCAAAATTTAACTTTTAATACTGTACTATATTAGTGAATTATATATACATAATCTTATGTAAGATATTATGGCCCGTAATATTACAAAAATCTTACAATTAACACAGTATATTATGTAATATATTATATTATATTATGGTAATATTACAGTTATTATTTTGAAATATTTCGAAATATATTGCAAATATTGTGAAAAAGACCAAATAAAAAAATACAAATTATCTCCTCTACAGGGGTCATATACTCATGCAGATCAATAAACTAATGTGCGCAAGAGGTAATTTTTGATATTTTCGCATTGTTTTGCAATATTTTGCAAATTTTCACAAATTTTTAAAATTTTTTAAAAAACAAATAAACAATACACATATTCACATAAACATGCTTTTTTATAAATTTTCGCAATATTTCGCACAGTTTCGCAATTTAATATAAAATTTTATTTTTTTTGCTTTGACAATCCTGCTTTTATTAACTAGGAAAACTGCATATCTTTGTATACAAAATTTCAGTTTATAGCTACTACCGAAATCCCTCCTTTCTCTAATAAAAACTTACTCGCGCTACATAATGTCTGCTAAGTATGATCTGCCGCAACAACAATTTTCTCATACAGGGGCATGCAACTCTCTGCACGTGCTCTCCTGTAATCACTGATTGGCTGCTGTTAGCCTTGTTAAGATTGCTGATTTCTTTAAATCCTCCTCACCTAGCTTCAATGGTGGAGTGATTTCAATCCAAGAACGAAAAGAAAAAAGATACAAGCAAGAAATTTAAAAGGGAAGTAAAAAAAGGGAGAAACTACAAAACCTAAGCGAAATACCAAATACAACAAAAAGAAAAGAAGAAAAACTAATCTATAACAAACACATAAAAGAAATGTGTAAATGTAAAAATTATATAATACTGTATAGAAACTCTACCAAAGTATTATATGTAAACTATATAGCAGAGAAATATACACTAACAAACTACGCCTAATTTTATAAAAGAAAAGAAATTTCTACGAATATTCCAGAAAAATCTCTGACACGTCATTCACTATTTATATTGTAGCAAAATGCGTACTCGTGACATTGACTCCAATTAGGTAGGTGCAATCCCAATTTGGAAGGAGTAAACACTGCCGATCTTCTGGAGGGAGTAAGCTAGATTTCCCACTTTTTGGCGAAATTTCGAAAAAACCAAAGAAGAGTACTGAAAGTACCAACTTGTAAAGGACTGAAAGAGTATATGCTATACAAAATATTATATTCAACCAAAAGTATGCTTCTACTAATGTTTCCACTCCTTTTGACAAAAACTTTAGAGTTTTCGGCTCTACTACGTCTTCTATAGTACCAGAGTCTTTTACCGGGGAGTCAAACCCAAAAGGAGAATTCTTTTTCAGCTCTATTTCAATTATCTCAACATTCAATCTGGAACTCTGGTTCCCAGTTGCTCCAGGGTAAAGTTTTGTTGTGTATAAGTATAATAATTGTATAGTTGTTATAGGTCGGTAGTTGTGAAAAAGTTGGTACAAGAGATCATTGGAAAGAGTTGAGTATAATCTGATTATCTTGGATCTCCTAATCTGACCTATTCGGGATTTGAACGCAGGGTCTCTTGATGTTGGTTGGACTCCAATGCCGTCGCTCTCCCTCCTGAACTAAGCCAGTTAAGCTTCGAAAAAAATTTGCTCTCGGTCGGGAAATTGAACCCCGGTCTCCCGCATAACAGGTGGGGATACTAACCACTATACTAACCGAGAAATATAAAATTTTATATTTTTTATTTATTATTATAATATTATATTTATTTTACATTTATTTTTTTTTTTTAACCAGCGGCTCTGCTTTTATTAAAGAGGTTGTATGATTATATTATTTTAGTTATAGTAAGTCATAATGCTACACTATACTTTTCTGGCTACTAACTAAAATCCTTCTTATTTAATAAAAACTCAATTGATACCGAAGTACCCAAGTGCGACCTGCCATGGCAACTAGTTTCCCTCCTACAGGTACCCGCAACTCACTGCAATTATTCTGTATTCACCAGGTGGCTGCTGTTAGCCTTGTCAGGACCACCTTTTTCTTTAAATCCTTCTCATCTAGCTTCGATGGTAAAATGATTTTACTCAAAATCCAACATAAGAAAAAAATTTAAAACGAAGTCTAAAGGAAAGTATAAAAAAGGGGAGTACTACTAAACCTAAATGAGTTACCAAAAAACAAAACAAAAAAAACAAAAAAAGAAAGAAACAAGATGAGAAAGACAAAGAAAAAGAAAAGACTAATCCTGACAGATATGAAATGAAATGTATAAAATATAAAAATTATATAATACTGTATAGAAACTCTACTCTAGTATTATATGTTTAGGAACAAAGAAAACAAAACAGAAAGAAAAATCGCCTTGTAGCAAAGTTTGTAAGAAATTTCTTCGTACGGTCCAAAACATCTCTGACACGTCATTTACTGTTTACATCGTAGCGTAATGATCCACTTGTGACATCGACACCAAACTGGTAGGCGTTTCCGATTTGGCAAGAGTAAACACTGCTGATCTTTTGAAGGGGTAAACCAGAATGCCCACATTGTTGAAATTTCGAAAATACCAAAGAAGCAGGAAGGAAGTACACCAAGTTGTAAAAACTTGAAAGAGTTACGCTATACAGAATATAATATCTAACCAAGCACTTTTGTATGTTTCTATATCCAAAAACCTTAACAAAACTAGCTACTACTTCTTCGCTTGGTAGTTTTCCAGACTTCTGCTGAGAGGCCTCGCTTAGATGAGTCCTCTTTTTCAACTCTATTTCAGTAACGACCGCTTTTGGTTCCATAAAAACCAAACACTCAGTAAATGGCCTTGAGCCCCAGCTGCTGAAAATGGAGTTTTGTTGCTTGTTACATATAATAACTGTATAGTTTTCATAGGTCGGCTTTTTTGAAAATTTGGTGCAAGGGATCGTTGGAAAGAGTTCTAAATTTTTTTTTTGTATATTTTACATTTATTAAATATATATTTTTAATTAATATTATATACTTTATTATATATTTTATATCATTTTTACATTATTACAAATATTTTAAACTACTTTCGCACTTCATTGCATCTAATTCTATTACTACATACAAAAAACTAGTACTTCACACTTATTTTCGCTTATTCCACAGTTAGCTATTATCTTCGCTTTTTCATTTTTTATTGTTCTTGAAAGTTTTAGAAGTTATAGTTGGCATGCACAAGATTTCAAAAAGTTGTTTGTTTTGCTTGAAAAGTGCTGAAATAAATAAATTAATAAAAAAATTTAAAAAATAAACCAAAAAAACAAAAACAAAAAACACGAAACAAAAAAATAAATAAAGTGAAACCTTGCAAGAACTTGCAAAAACTTGCAAAAACTTGTGCTAATTTCTCTAAAAAAGCATTCTTGAAAATTTAAAAATTGCTAGATGTGTTCTTGAAAGTGTTGGAAGTTGTAGTTAGTATGCGCAAGGTTTCGAAAAGTTTGTTTGTTTTTCTTACAAAGTGCCGAAATAAAATAAATTAATAAAAAAAAATATTTTAAAAATAAACCAAAAAAAACAAAAACAAAAAACATGAAACAAAAAAATAAATGAAGCGAAACCTTGCAAAAACTTGCAAAACCTTGTAAAAACTTGCGCTCATTTCTCTAAAGAAGCATTCTTGAAAATTTAAAAATTGCTAGGTGTGTGTTTTGAAAGTGTCAGAAGTCGTAGTTAGCATGTACAATATTTCAAAAATTGTTTGTTTTTTTCGCAAAGTGCCGAAATAAAATAAATTAATAAAAAAAATTTTAAAAATAAACTATAAAAACAAAAACAAAAAGCACAAAATGAAAAAATAAATGAAGCGAAACCTTGCAAGAACTTGCAAAAACTTGTAAAAACTTGCAAAAACTTGCACACATTTCTTTAAAGAAGTGTTCTTGAAAATTTAGAAATTGCTGGGAGTGTGTTTTTGAAAGTGTCAGAAGTTGTAATTGGCACGCGCAAGGTTTCAGAAAAATTAAAGAATAAATAAATAAAAAAAAATGAAAAAACAAACGAAAACAAAAAAACGAATGAAAACAAAAAATGAAAAACAAAAAGTGAAAAAAAACAAAATAGAAGATCTAATTATAAACAAAAATCTAATCTGATCTTGTAGTACAGAATTTGAACATTATCAAACTATTTTGAACTATTTTGAAAAATTAATCTAATGCATGATCCAGGTTACAAATCTACTGATCTAGCTTGGTTTCCTAGTCCTAAAATATTTTGAAAGGATTCAAAATATTTCATAACATATTTTGAAATATTTCGAAATTACTTATATAATAATTCAAAAATTTGATATTTCGAAATATTTCAAAAGATATTATATAATATTTTGCTTATATTATGGTTTGTAAGATTTTACATAAGATTATGCTATTATAAATTTGCTAATGTAAAAATACTTGTATTCTCTTTAATTTAACAAATATTGTATCATTAATTAAACCTAGTGGTCCAAGTACAGAGCTCTTAAAAATAAAAATAACTTTTAATTACTAAAGGGTATACTATTTATCACATGATATTTTTTTACTTAGTAGCCACCCTTATCTATGTATAGCATAATTACTTTATTTAATTTTGATTAATTAATATGGGTGCCTCGTATTAAAAGAGCACATTTTGCAATTTTTTTAAAAAATAAGTTTTTATTAGATTCATGTAAATTTTGACATGGTTGACATTTTTCAATTATAAATAAAGGTCGATTTGCATAATAAAAAATAGAGATAATGTAAAAGAAAAATTACACAAGTCTGTCTAAGAACAAGTATCACGAGATTATCCAATAGTTATCTATTATATTTAAAATCGTGAAATTTTCTTAATCCTGAATTAGTCCAAAAATCAAAACAAACGATTAAATTCAATTATCTCAAAATAAACTATATGACAAAATGGACCTTTTTAATATAAAGCACACCATATAATGGGTGGCAATCAATTAATCGACAATCACTTCACCAACATAACATTTAACCGACAATTATTCACCGACACGTTCATTTTACCGACAGTTTATTTCACCGAAGCTCATTTCACTAACAAAGTAATTCTGGTTATTGTCGTTAGAGTCAGAGTAGAATTAGGTAGAATTAGGGCTAAAGTTAGGATGCTTTTTGAAAAAAAACTTGTCGGTGAAATGAACTTCGGTGAAACAAACTGTCGGTAAAATGAACTTGTCATTGAGTATTTGTCGGTAAAATGTTATATCGGTGAAGTGATTGTTGGCGAAATAATACGAACCCCCATATAATATATAGGCATAATAATTATTTCAGACTATATATCCATAATAAAAATCATATAATAAATAGTATACCTTTAAGTTAATTTCAATGATTTAACTACCAAAATAATCCTTTTAATAAAAGAATTCTAGCAAGCCAAAAATTTTAAAATTTAATTACTAAATTCTGAAATTAGAATAGATTTGTATTATTACAAAAGTTTTATAATTTATTAAAAAATTATAACCATTTATAGTAATACATCTATTCTGATTTTAAAATTCTGTAATTGGATTTTTGTGATTTTGGACTTGCTAGAATCTTTTTTTTATTGAGAGAATCATTTTGGTAGTTAAATCATTGAAATTAACCTAGTAGATCAAAAATTATTAATAATTAAAAATTAATATTTAAATATTAATAACTTTTGATTTACTATAGTGCGTACAACCTAGTCCCAACCAAAAAAAATTTTTAGCGGCCAAATTTAGATTTTATTTTTTAGAGGCCAATTTGAAAATTTGGCTAAATTTATATATAAAGTGGCCAAATTTAAATTTTTAATATATATATTTTTTTCCAACTTTGTAACCTGTCTGATCTTTATTAGCAAAACTACATAAAAGCTACATAATTTTATATACTAACAGTAATAATCAACTAAGCCAGCTGCCCGAATTGGTGCCCAACTTTGGCTACTGCACTGAAATGGTTTGCTCATACTCAAACGATGGTCTTCCCCATCAGTAAGAAGTATAGCACCGCCTGGCTTCAGAAACCAACCACAGGATCCATTCCACCTAAAAACTTCTTCTCTGAGCTTCTCATAAAGAAGAATAAAAAAGGGGAAAAGACTAAAGGGGACAATACCTAGATGACTAACTAAAAAAAACCAACCAAAAATACAACCAAACGAAAAAAAAAAAAAACAAAGAAAAGAAAAACCAAAGAAAAAGCAAAGAAAGAATAGAAACTGTAGATGCTAACACATCTAGCATAAATGATAAAAATTATATAATACCAAGACTAATGTCTATTGATGTATTATATGTACAAGTAACGAAAAGAAACTAAAAAAAAAGATAAGAAATTTTTCACGTGCTCTCCAAATCCAACTATGTCATTCATTGTTTATCTGTATGTAGCGACCAAATTAACTCGTGATGGCGCCAGTCCCGATTCAGATCGTCCTAATTCGGAAGGAGTAAACACTGCCGATCTTTTGAAGGGGTAAGCTAGGATTCCCACTTTTTGGCAAAAATTTTGAAAAAATCCAAAAGGAGGTAAGACGATACTCGAAAAAAATTTAAAGGAGAGGGTGTAGTTGGAAAAACTCAGTTTTTTGTTGTTCTCCATTGTTTTTCCACAGGAAACTTCGTCGACAGAAGAAAACTTTAATCTTCACCAAAATTTCTCGTACAAGGGCTCCACCTTTTGCCAGTTATCTTGTAAAAGTACGCTTTTGGCTTGTATGTCGAATATATAAAAGAGTCCGCGGAAAGTTAGTTGACCTTTATAAAAACCGTTTTCCTGTGTTATCCTACTATACATTAAGTATAGGCGACTCTCCAACAAAAAACTTCTTGTTTTTCTTCCGTTGGTAATTTGGTTCAAGTGATCATCGGAAAGAGTTTCCCAAAATAGGAAATCGAAATTTTTAATATATATAAAGTGGCCAAATTTAAATTTTTAATATATAAAGTGGCCAAATTTAAATTTTTAATATATATAAAGTGGCCAAATTTAGATTTTTAAGAGGCCAAATTTGCTTTTTTTTATATATACAAAGGGTGGCCAAATTTCATCTTTAATTATAAAAATACTATAACTTCAACTTGCTATAACTTTTTTATATAAATAGATTTAAAAAATTTAAGAACGTGGAAGTGTTTAGCTTGTTTTGAATTAACATTTTAAGATAGTATTTTTTTTTTACTATTTTTTTAAAAAAGGATTAGCAATTTGAACTTTATCAATTTTATTGGTCGGGACTAGGTTGTACGTACCATAGATCAATTTTGATAATTTAACTACTAAATAATTCTTTCAATTAAAAAATTCTAAAAAGCCCAAAATTATTAAAATCTAATTAAAGATCTTGAAATCAGAATAGATTTGTATTACTATAAAGTTTTATTATATTAAAGAATTATAAACTATTTATAGTAATACAACTCTATAATTAGATTTTTATAATTTTGAGCTTGCTAAAATCCTTTTATTGAAAGGATCATTTTATTAGTTGAATGATCAAAATTGGTCTAGTAAATCAAAGTTATTAACAATTAAAATTTAATTTTTAATTGTTAATAAATTTTGTTCGGTTTAATGACTTAGTTATCAAATAATTCTCTCAATAAGAGGATTCTAGCAAGCTCAAAATCATAAAAATTCAATTACAAAATTCTGAGATCATAATAGATTTGGATTTATAAATAGTTTATAATTCTTTAATAAATAGAGGCTTTGTAGTAAAAAAGATCTAAATACTATATATATTAGATATAGCATTTAGGCCTTTTCTATCGCAAAATTTCTAGATTATAAACCTTTTATAGTAATACAAATCTATTTCAATCTCAGGATCCAGTAATTAAATTTTAATTATTTTGCACATACTAGAATCCCTTTATTAAAATGATCAATTTGGTAGTTAAATTATTAAATTTGGTTTAGTAGATCAAAAGTTATTAATTATTGTCACAGATTATAATTTAAAATGAAATTTACATTTTCTACTTAACCTGCTAGCCTTTTAAAATCCACTAATACTTGTTTATTATAATTTTTTTAAAACTAACCCTAAACTTCTAACCCTAAAAAATGCACCCAAAAAAAAGTTGGTTTTCGAGATTTTATACTATAATTTCATTTTAATCTGGATTTCATTATAATCTGCTACAATTATTAAATATTATTAATACACCTATAATTTTGATCAAAAATAATTTAATAACCTTGGCAAGAATTATAAAATTTTGCTGAAATTACACCTAATACTTCAGCCGACCCATCTATTTATCCAGAAGTCGGCAGATTTCTAGAAGCTTCCTAACTGCCTAAACTCTAATTATAACATAGATCTCACCTAACTCTAATCTAATATAAAGAGAACTTAATGAATTTTATTGTTGGTTGCGTGTAGGTGGAATTTTGGTGCTGATATAGAGGAAGATTGGTTTTAGATAATACTCTAATAAACTAATATATTCTCTTTACAAGGTACTACAAATAATGTACCCTCCATTATACAATATACCCGGGAGTGCGAATCAAATTTTTTACCATATGAAATTTAATATATTTGCATGGTGAATTACGATATGGCACATGCTATAGTTTGGTCCTGAGTTATATAAGAGATCTAAATATTTTGTTCTCTATATATGCATATCTTTACTAATTTCATTTTTTTACTTTGTACTGAATAATTTTTCCTGCGTCTCCTCATTTCCGTATTTGTATAGTTCTTTAAGTTGTCACCTACCTTCCATAATTGTACCATCATAGTCATGTTTATATATTCTCAGTGGCATAACCATGTGAATTTCCCTAGTTGCCTGCATAAACTTAACAGAAGGAGTTGCCCGTGGGAAAGCACGTGTAAATCTAAATTAGTAGTGTAGACATTATGATCTTAGTGTAGGCATCATAAGAAATGAGAATGTATTAAGAGTTAGTCGTTCATCATCTAATGTATCAAAAGTGCTCTCCAGAATCATCCTTAAATAAAGAAAACATAAATATACATTCTTTTTTTTTTTTTTTTTTTATACAACGAGGTCTATCCTCTAATTCTTTATTAATTCAATTTATAGGATTATACATCGTATACATTAAAAAAGAATTTTAGGGAAATAGGGGTAAGAGCTGATTTACTCTCGACCTAAGCTGTGCTAAGATCGCTAGACCTCAGTCTTCGAAAGAATATAAGAAGGATCGCCCACGGGCGATGTATTTGTCTATGTAATTGTTAATGGGTATGTGGGGTATGCTAGTCTCATTATGGAAGTGAAGTTGTCTATCTAGAGGAGGGGGCATTGGAAGAATTGTTACATCATGTCGGTGTTGCCTAGAGGGCAGCCAAATTTCGTGGTAGATCATTTTTGTTATTAGGTGGTGTAAGGCAGGTGCGTATTTGAGTCTGTCTTGACGTCTTATGAATGGTGCCAGGGTGGCAGTTGTGATGAATCCAAGAGGTAGGTTTCTATTCACATGGAGGTTTTTGAAGGCGGCAATGAAGTCTGTTGGTTGGTATAGATTTAGTTCGAGTTCGGTGGCCAAGGTTTTGATAATATCTTTAAGGAGTGAGGTTAGAGTGGAAGAGTTAGAGAGGCAAGAAATTAGATGTGCGATTGTTTCTGGGGCAGAGCGGCATCGTGGGCATCTGAAGTCTTGATGTTTTGTTGGGTTTCGATAGTGAAGTGTTTCGAATGTAGGGAGTTCGTTAGCTAGCAATTTAACTTTAAAATTCTTTAGTTGGGAGAAAGTTGGATTAGTAGATAGTGATAGTGGTTTTTCTTCGAAGGATAGGTATGATAGGGTAGCTCGAATTTGAATGTCTGGGTAGTTGTGAACCCAGTATCTAATTCTGTTTTGGTTTATCCATTGTGCGTGATTAGTAAGACTCGTGGTGTCTTTTAAAATTATTTTAAGGTTGTAGGTACATGGTATGTTGTAGAGGGTAGGAATGTATTTATTGTGAAGATAATGTTGAGGAGTAATGTCCAATTTTAAGAAGTTGTCTATTTTCTGAGGACGGGATAAATCTCGGTCAAATTGGAATTCTAGTTTTAAATTCGAGACAATTGCTCTAATGGTAATTAGCGTTAGAGCATATTGGTTTTTTTCTAGGAATAGAAGCCGGTAGGGTGGATTGTTATATGCCTGTTCTATTAGGGTTATGAATT
Organism: Gigaspora rosea; assembly: GCA_003550325.1. NCBI lineage: Eukaryota > Fungi > Glomeromycota > Glomeromycetes > Diversisporales > Gigasporaceae > Gigaspora > Gigaspora rosea. Next base: position 15,137 of record QKWP01002397.1, read on the forward strand.
TACGGTTGTTGGAGGAAACTGAGATGTTGGTTCCGGGGAAGAAACTTGTAGATATAAAGGCGAATAGGGTAAGTGCTGCGTTTTCAGTACTGGGCCAGTGTTTGTTTGTGCAGCCCCAGGTGGTCAGTGAATCTCGGAATGAGCATATTGCGAGTGGTTGATTGGTATCCTTATCGTGCGTTGTAGTAAAGATGTAGATTTCTGTTCGTTGGGATTTGTTGTTAAGTTTAGTTAGTTTTTCCCATGTTTCCATTGGGAAGTCTGAAAAGGCAGTAAGTGGGCGTGTGCGTTTCGTTATGTTGTGGTTGATGTGTTTGTGGGTGTCGTTAGGATTTCGGGACTGGTTCTGTGTGGGTTTGGTGGTAAGTGCTGATTTTATGTCGTTGAGGTCAGTGTGAATGATTCTACAAGAAGATACTCGTATTGTGTACACTAAGTTTTGGTTACGCGTAAAGTAACAGTTTTTCGTTTTGAGGGTTGGGTCTTTTAATTCGCAACCTGGGCAGGGGGTTGCCCTATTGTTATTGCTTTTTGTGTAGTGACGAATATGGGCGGATTGATTTGTAGTACGGCTAATTTTCCCAATCGTTAGGTCAGAAGTAATTACCCATGGGGTTTTTCCCGGTCCCCATTTTGTTAAGGTAAAGGGGTTCGGGTTTATGTATTGTGTTGTGGGATTAGAGTTGTTAGAGATGAGATCTTGGATTTCGGTGAACCACTGAGGGGTTCTTCCTGGTGGTATTTTTCCAATGTTGTGATGGAAATTCTGCCAGTTAAGGAGTTCTGTGTTGTTAAAGTTTAGAAATTGTTCAATATATCTGATGTCATGATGGTTTAACTTTTCTTTTAAATGGTGGGATTTCGGGTGGTGTATTATTATATCGTTGATTGGTGTGCCATTCCTCGGTAATGGTTTTGGCCAGTCGGTTGTAATGTTGCGGATAAATTGAATATCGGTGGCGTGAATTGCCAGGATTGATTGAGCGGTGTGCGTATAAAGTTGGTTTCTAGGGAAGAGTGGTGTCTCGTGAAAGATGTGTGAGTGTGTTTTAGTCGAGTCCTGTAGGTCCTGTAGTCTGATTTTGAGGAAAGAGTTCTCAAATTGGGGGTGATTAATATTTTTTAGGAGGTTCTTCGCTAGTATGGTTGGTTGATGCATAGAAATGTTTTTTAGGCCGTAGATGTTCGGGTGGAAGAGGAAGGAGTTGGGTACTCCTCTTGATAGCTTTGCTTTGGATTTGACCAGGTTGGTGCTGCAGTTGGTCAGGATGGTTAATTGGTTAGGGGTAAGAAAGGAACTGTGCAATCTATATTCGAGTCTTGGGGTCAGTACGTTGTTGATTAGGTAGATGGCTTGTTTTTCTGTGATGATTGCTCTTTTCATCATTTCGATACATTGTTTGAATTCTGCCATGATGATTTTTTGAGATGAAGAAGGGTTGGGATTGAGTGAAAACCATGCGCCGAGATATTTGAACGGTTTTGAGTTAGGGATTGCTGAGATAGGTTGGTTGTCAAATATTATTGTTTTATCGTTTGATTTGGAATTCGTCGTTAGGATCGATTTCGAGGGGTTGACGGTTATGTTTGTTAGCTTGTAAAAGGAGTTAGCAGTGGTGAGGATATTTTCTAGAGCTGTTTTGTCTGGGGCGATCCAGATGGAGTCGTCCATGTAGGCCATTATGGATGTGTATATTTCTTTAGATTGGGTAGTTGTGGTGAGGGTTCGTTTGAATCCGGTATGTTCGGTAGAGATGCGGGTTATGAGTGGGTCATAGTAAATGATCCAGAGGATTGGAGAGATCGTTTCCCCTTGGTCTATTCCGTCCTCTACGGCGTAGGGGTTAGTATGACCAAGGCTAGTTAGTACTTGGTTGGAGCGGTTAGAAAGTGTAAAGGTTAATAAATTTATAAAGGGTGTGGGTAGTTTGATCCTTTCCATGGCTTTCCTAAGGGTAGGAATATGGATTGAGTCAAAGGCTTTTGACATGTCCTGTAATAAGAGCCAAAGTTCTTGTTTTTGAGTAGTGGCAATTTCGATAATTGAAGAGAGTTGAGTGATTGGTTGGATGGTACACTGGAAGGGTAGAGCTGCATAGTTCAGTGGCGAGAGAACCTGGTATCGCGAAAGTGTGTCGGAAAGTTTGTTGGTGAGGAGTTTTGTGAATATCTTTCTTGAGTGATCGATTAGGGTTATGGGTCGAGTGGTTTTAAGATCAAAATTGTAGTGTGCTTTCTTTGGTATGGCCCAAATGTTAGACATTAGCCAAGCTTGTGGGACTTCCTCTAACCGTATACATGCGTTGAAGATTTTTAGTAGTTGTTCTAAAGCGGGAGGTGAAAGATGCTTGAGCAATTCATTTGATATGCCATTTGGTCCAGTGGCTTTATGTTCTGGCGCTTTTGTGATGACGTCATTGAGTTCCTCTATTGTGAGCGGTAGTAATAGGTTTTCATATATCATCGGGCGGATTTCTTTTTTCGGTGCGTAATGGGGTTTCCATTCTTCCCAGTATTCTTCGTTCATCGGGTTATGTTTTGTCCAGTTTTTGAAATGTGTTCGTGTAGCGTCTTTTATTTCTGATGGGTCCGTAATTACAGAGTCCGGAGTGACGATTTTGTCAAAACTAATGTGATCTTTCCCTTTTTTTAGAATACTGTTTATCATTCTACTAGTATTATCTTTAAAGTCGTTATAGCGACGGTTGGTGTAGAATTTGATTTTTTCTGATTGTTGTAGGTATACTTCGGCATTTCTACTTTTCCATATAGTCGATTTAATTTCTTTGATGTGTTTGAGAGTTGCTGCGTAGTAGGTGTCTTGGGAGTTGAGGGGTAAGGCGGATAAAGCTAGGGGAGTTAGGGAGAAAGGAGAAAGTTGTGCTAATTGTAAGGCCTTAGTCAGGTGTTTGTTAATAGTCGAGAGTGGGTGTAGTGCATCTGGAGGGGGATTAGGTTTAGCAAAGATTGTAATGGAGTGAATGCATTTGTTTATGTGTTTTAATGCGTTATGTAGTTTTGTAGCCTTTAGGGAGAGAGAGTGAAAGGTTTTTGTAGTAATAATGGTCTTGGGGATGTGACGATTTGCCGCTTGTTGAATTGCATTTGACCACAAATTCCAGCTTTTGTTTAGTTGGTCAGGATTGGTTATGTTGGGTATGAAATTGGCATTTCTTAGTAGAGTAGATGTCTTGTTACGGAAATTTTCCCAGTCTTCGGTCGTTGCCTTTTTATAGCAGAAGGTTTTCCGCTTCTTCTTTTTGTTTCGAGGTACTGTTGGGGTGAAGTTTGTGTACCAGGTTGTGGTCAGTATTTTATGGTCGCTATCGGATATGCCTGTTGGGTCAGTCAATTGTGGAGGGTCGAAGTCTAGAAGGATTCGGGATGAGGTCCAGATATCGTCGATTTGGGAGTTAAGGCCCCGACCTTGCCAGGTTGGTTCTGAAATTTTGTGAAAGTTTAATAGACTAGTAAGGTTGTTTGAAAACAGATCAGAGAAGAGCGGTAGTTTATTCTTTTTGTGGGTATCAGGGTTGGCGTTGAAGTCTCCCAGAAGGAGAATATGCCAATTTCTCTTTTTAGCTTCCACGGTCCAGAGTGATACTTGTTTTTGTGTACGAGTGGACAGTTCATTGTTATTGGAAGGTAGGTATATTGATATGACCCGAGTTTTATTGCCAGGGAAGAAGAAATCAATGTATATAGCTGTACCCGGGAGGGTATTTATGTCGTGTATATAAGGCTGTATAGTATTATGGACGAGTATTGCCGTGCCCAAACTGGTTTCTCTACTTTGTGTTGAAGTGGGATGGTAGTTGGAGGTAAAGATTTTGTAGTGTGGGTTGGTAGTAGCGTTGGGGTTGTCTTTTAATTTGGTTTCCGTAAGGCTAACAATATGTAGTTTTTCTTGTAAGCAGAAGTCTATCCAGAGATGGAATTTAGTAAGATTATTAATTCCTCTAATGTTATGGGTGGCTATGTTTATTTTTTCTTTGAAGTTGTGCAAGTCGTTTTGGTTTGGTGTTGGTATTTGTAAATGGGTAGGAGTGTTCTGAGATTGTGATGTTAGTTGATCACTCATTGATAAGGGTAGAGTTGTTTTCGTTTGACTCTGATGGAGTCATGTCGATGTCTTCTGTCGGTGGGGGGTGCTTTCCAAAGAGGTTCCAACTTGGAGGAGTTAAAGTGGGGACGTTGAATAGTATGTCCGGGAGGAAGTCAAAAGTGAAGAACTCTCTCAGAAGTTCAATTGCCTTTGGGACATCGGGTTGTTTAGTAATAGGAAAGGTTATGGAAGGGGAGGTGACCCTTTCTTTTATGTGTTTGTTAATTTGTTCGTTGTTGAATGGTAGTTTGGGAAGGTTATCTGAGGAGACTTCCGGGGGAGGTATTTCGATCCATTCACTGGGGATCGATTGGAAGAAGTAATGTTGTCTCAAGGCTCGGGCAGCAATTGTCAGCTCTTTCGGCGTTTTAATAGGTAGCGTCAAGTTTACTTTTGTCACCTGGGTTGGGTCAAGTGGGAGGTCCGGTTTTTCAGAGTAATTAAAAGAGACGTAAGCTTTTGGAAGAGGGTCTGGTCTCGCATAGAATTTAGGAAGTATTTGGAAGAAGTTTAGTAGAGTTTCCATATTATTGATAGGATAGGAGAATTCCTTTAGGCCGAGTTGTTCCGGGTTCGCCGGTAGTCTTTTTTTGCTAATTAAGTAGTCATTAGGTAGGGTGTGGAAAGTGTATACCGCCCTTAGGCGTCTAACATTTTCTCGAAAGTGGTCACCACTTGTAGGATAGAAAGGAAATAGCCTTTGTAGTTGAGGGGTGAGGTCTTGGGGGGTTAGTGGTAAGGGAGGTTTTTTCGGCGGTAGGGCGAAGTATGTAGAGGGTATACGACTAAAAATGTAGTACTCCTGAAGACTCCGTTTGTGTTGTCCTAACTTTTTTAGTTCATCTTGTGTAGTGATTGGAAAGATGCTTTTGGTTGCTTCATTCAGGTCGGCTGGGTGTGCTGGTAGGGAAGTCCTGTTATCAGCGATGTATGTTTCGGGGAGGAGGTCGAAGGTGAAGGCTTGGTGTAAGGTAATAGCGACAGCTCGAATTTGTCTACGGTCTTCAAGTGGGAGTGAGAAAGGTAGAGCATCTTTGAGTTGTTTGTCCATCCCGTCAGGTGTGTCTGGCAATTTTTGTAGCAAATTCGTTTTGATGTTGGCTATTAATTTTCGTAGGGCATCGAATTCTAGACAGATTTTGATTTTTGCGAAGCCCGCTAGATATAGTGTGTAACGGGCAATTTCATATGGGTCTAAGTTGGTGAATTCCTCGTTTGTCCAGAAGTCAATTGCTAGTTTCTTTCTGAGTAGATCAAAGATTTGGTCTCGGTTGATTTTGTTAATAACGTAAGCTTCGTTTTGTTTTCTAAATTTTTCTGTAGCATCATTCAGCAGGGTGATGAATTGCCGTTGATGTGGGGGACGGGTGTCGTGTCGCCTGGTAAAGGTCCGGAAAAAGGCCCGGTCTTTGTGGAATAGTTTAGCTTCTATGGCAGGAGGGATAGTTTCTAAGGTTGGTTTGGTTTGCAGTTTATGTTTAATAAGTTGTTCAAGGAGTGGGGGCGTTGCAAAGGCCTCGATGATCTTGTCTTTGGTCCAAAGGTTTTGATCGAAGAGATCTGTCTTCATGTCGGATAAAGTAAGCCGGATCGATTCGGTCCAAGTTTTGATAGTTCTAATGAGATCAGGGTGTTGGATGCGTCGGGTGGTGGTAGAGGTGCCCGGTCCTATGAGTACTTGACTATAGGTTTTTGGGATATCTTCAGATTCTGTAATGGTTCCGGTTGATGAGGTGTCCTTTCCGAGGTCGGGGTCCTGATCTAAGTCGATTTCCATAGTATTGGAGGTGCCGGATTCAACCTGCGTGGGAGTATTTTGTTGGGATACAATTTGGGATGGTGGGATCAGGTCCTGGGTCGGGGGCTTGACTAGAATGGGTTGTTTTGAGGTGTCGGAATCATTCTGCGTGGGAATATTTTGTTGGAGTACAAATTGGGGTGGTGGGATCGGGTTCTGGGTTGGGGGTTTGACTAAAGTGGGTTGTTTTGATGAGTGATCGTCATGTGACGTCATTTCTGGGATTGATGGGGGTAAACTGGGATTGCCACTTTCTGGGTGAATTTTTTCGAGTGATGGGTCTGAGAGTAAAGTCGCGTATAGGTTATTGGAAGTTTCTATCGAGTGGGTGGTATGACGGTTACAATTTTTTTTGTTAGGTTGTTCGTTGGAGTATTGGTCGTCTTCTATATCGGTTTCCATTGGTATCTGGTTTTCTCTTGTGTCGTTGTTGACGGGTTCATGTAGTGGTGTTGTTGCCGACATAGTCGGCAACAGGTTTTTGAAGGAAGTTGGTATTGCGAAGGCTGCGGAGTAATTCCTTTTCCTTAATATAGTTAGAGTTTATGTTGTGTGAGGTGGGCAAGGCCCAAATATCACTGTAACAGTTAGGCTTTTAGTACGAGTTTTGTGTTTTATCTCTACTGTTTGTTTATTTCCGATTTTTGATGATGTACAGGAGAGAGTTTTTTATAAATATACATTCTTTTTGTAATAAATGCCTAATAAATCATAATTATCCGCGTTTCATAAATTACTGCCAAATTCATGTGACCTAACGTGAATTAAACTCGGCATATAAGTACCATACGATGGTGACACTATGGTCTCGAGGGGTGCAACTATAACTGTAAAAAATTATTCAGCTGCCGAAATTATTTTTGGCTGCCGTAATTATTATCGACATTTAGGCATTTTGAAGCAGCATGCCGAGAATATAAAAAATGCCGTAAATCATCCCGAATTTAGGCACCCAATGTATAATAGTACCTGGTTCCTCATACAGTACCCGCGGGTACTATTCAATTTAAAAATGAATTCTTGAATAAGACCCCTGGGAGTGCAATTAGGAAATTTTTGAATAAGGTGAATATCGATTACCAGCTGCAATCGATTCAAACTATGATAATCTTTTTAGAAAAAAGTATGGACGTAAGGACGTGCCAGTCTACTAGTTAATTACTAATTGCCATTAAACCATTCTCTCTGTTGTTATAAAATACTATTACGTATTCTTGTATTGTTGGTACCACATTTTTAGGTAGAAGAAAGAAAATACCTAAACCAACCTTTATATATTGAAAAACGTAACTGATCAAGTCTGTGATTATAATAGCCTAAGTTTAAAGAATTAATGTCATGATCTCTTGATATCATGAACAAAATTAAAGGTTTAAATCGATGAATTTCAAACATCGCTTGATCATAAACTAGATTTTCGAACGTCAATAAAAACTGATGCAATGTCTTTATTCAATACTAACTCAAATCCATATTTTTACTTATAACAATTTAAAAATTGGTATTTCTGTTGTAAGTGGATTCGGAATCCACTTAAGTGATTTTGAATCTCAAAACAATTTAGAATTTAAAAATAATAAATAACTACACATTAAAATGTGATGTTAATAAATCGCATTCAGGTCAGTTCTTTTAAAAATTTTTATAGCACGTGAGTGTTGGGGAGTAACGGGTGTCCAGGATTATGATCCGGCATAATATGCGCATAATTTGCGATTTTTACTATATGATTGGTTAAATGAATAAACTGGTGACTGTAATCACCTGACTTGCTGTTCTTTTTGAAATTTTATTGGCTAATAACTCAAAATTCGCATAATTCGCATAATTTGCTGCATAATTTGGCATTTACCGGATCATAATCCTGGACCCTAGAAGTCTAAATTTTAGTGTCACAAGTCACATGGTCATTATGTGATGCAATATGCTTTAGTGAACTCAAATCCCGGGTAGGAATACGTCGGAGTGCGTCGGAATCGTGTCGGCTAGATCGGAATCGATCAATTTTGCCCCCAAGATAATTAAAAATTTTTATATCCATTTGTTAAGTAAAAAATGCCCGAACCTACTAACAACTAGGGCTAAACGCGGCCTAGATCCGACACAACCGACCCGGAAATTTGGTTAAAATAGCTTTAGCGATATACCAAAAATCAAAAACCAGTTTTATATAATATTGATAATAATGTACTTTTAATTTAACCACGTTGACTTATTTGTTATTATTAAGAAGTATTACGAAGTAAAGCGAAGAATGAAATTCGTTATGACAACAACTGTTTTTTGTCAATTGAATGGAAATTAATCCAGTGTAAACTATGTAACATAAAAAAAAGTAATCTTATTCAAAACACTCACTGATAAGGAAAAGACATAGAAATGTAGGCCCGTATTTATCATCGTAAGGACCAGATTCTCTCTTCCGTATTTTAGCAGCTCTCCAATGGTATAAAGACAAGGCATATACCATGACAAGCATAGCTTTTAATTGAACAAGATATTTTTAGAATAAAATTCGAATTTGGAAAAATTTTGAAGAATGCCAAAGCTTTAATATGTAGTTATGTACCAACTGAAGTGAATAAGGCAGCAGATATTCTTCCTACTCTATCTCCAAAGTTGAGCAGTCCAATTGCAAGTCCTCCTAAGACGACAGTAAACTGTAGCCATGAGAGAAATGTTCGCTCGTTTGCAAAGAAAACCTAAATTACATGAAATAGACCAACTTTCAACAAATTTTTAGGTTATTACATTTCATATTAGAAATAAAATTAACATACTTTAGGCTCAACTCTAGCAGGAAGAGCTATTCGTTTGTTTTGAAGAAGTGGTTGAGACATTTTCCTAAGGCGTAAGTTGCGGGGACACCTTGCGTGAGCTTTTTATAACTCAATTAATTGGAGTACGATTTCAGCCATATTTATAATTGACCATTTATATAATTTGATTCGCAAATCTCCGGTTTAATAAGACCATTATCATCAAATCACAAAGAAATGTATCGGTATCATGTACGTACGGACGCACGCAACAACGGATAGGAAATGTTTACAATGTCATTTTCTCTATAGTTTTGCCCTTACTCCAAATATGAAAAAGGGCTGTACAAACTGCGAATAATATATATGAAGTCATATGTGAAAATTTGAAAAAACTGTTAATACTGTATCACTTTTTTTTTCTGCTAGGCATAAACAAGGTTTGCATCGACAGGGTGCAGTTGCAGGCATTTCAATTTGTTTTTTTTTTCTCAATAAAAATTTAGCCAACTTTTTATTTTGTCAGAAAACAAGAAGCAAATCAAATACTGTATTAAGAACTTGCAAAGGGAAGTACCGTTTATTACGTAATTTCTTTTATTAGGTCCTCTAGATGATAAAATAAACGGCACTCCCCTTAAGTAAAAATTTACTGTAAGAAAGCATAGATGAAGTTCTGTACATTAGATTCTAATTGGTATAATTTTTATTTACGGATTACTAAAAAAAAAAAAAATTGCAATGCATAACACAAATCATTTATTATTATTTTATTGTAATTACAATTACTAAGTCTACTTTTTAGAATAAAATAGCTAACCTTTTGAAACAACCCATTTTTCTTGTACAGAAAGTTTTTAGATGCAAAAAAGTCAAAATAAAACTGCATGGATCTCTTTGAATACAACCACAATAGAAAGTACAAAGAGCATTGTTTTTATGCCGAAAATAGGTTTTATTTTTATAGCCTTTTTCAACTATTGCTTTTTTTATATCTTGCTTGTATTTGCTTGTATTTTTTGATTAAATGTTTTTATTTATAATATTTTAAAATAATTTTATTAATTAGATTAAATTTTTTTGAGTATTAATATTTTTATAAACTTGTTTAATAAAATTATATCAAAATTTAAAAAAATTATTATTTTTCAATTAAAATTTACTGTGCGGATACCGCACAATTCATAAACTTTTTCTGTGCGGCAAATAAAAATATAACTGAGAAAATGCTTGCAACTGTGCGCACTACTTACAAAATGGCAATTTTTTCGGTGCGGTATCTGCACATCTACTGAAAAAACTGTGCGCAAAATTTTGTTTCTGTGCACTGCGCACATTCCGCACAGTGAAAAATGATCACTAATTTACAGTATTTGCGTATTTAAAATACTAAGTTGTATTTTATTAATATAAATTACAATTGGTTTTTTGTTAAAGAATTAAATATAGGATTTTGTTAAATTTAGCAGGTCGCAATATTGCAGGTTAATATTTTAAAAAAATTAAAATTATTATTAGTTAAGGTTAGGGTTCGAATTAATATTAATACTAGAGCATATATATATGCAAAATTAAGTGCTAAAAACTTTTAATTAGAAGCCCAAGACTAGTTTACATGTTGAATTTTTTTGTAATTTTTCTAATTGTTCAGTTTGTTACACAAGATCCTGTCTAATTGGCTAATCATATTAATCTGCAATATAGCATTCTGCGATATTTAACAATATTCTAAATATATATATATATTGGTATTGTTAAATCAACCTTATCTATTTTCTCTATTAATGCAACTGAGTTGTTTAGAATTTCCTTTTCTTTAATTTTTTCTTTAGGATTATACAAAAAAATTTGCTAAAAGTAAATATATATTTTTTATTATCCACTTACTTTGAAACTAATCTGCTTATTAATTAACCAGTAATTAATCTTTCTGAAGTATGACTATTTTAATATTAGTCTGCTTGAAAATACTGCATGCTTTTTTTTATATATGGGGATGAGTCAGTAGAAAAGGAACAAATCATTTTTAGTAAAATTTTTTTAATTTTTAAATTAAAATATCTTGACAACTATTTAATCAAATTTGCTAAAAAATTTTTTTTTTAATCTTGAAATTATATAGAATTAAAATAAAAAAAAATTTATTAAATTTATTAAGATAGTTGTTAAAATATTTAAGCTTAAAGTCAAGAAAACTTTTATTTAAAAAAAATTTGTTCCTTTTCTACTGACTCACTCCTATATTTTTTTTTTGATTTCAAAGTGCCTGTTTTGGAGCATATACTTTATTCTGTTTATGCATCTGGATTCTACATGGATGAGAGTACAACTAGCTACCCGTATACTTTTGGTGTCTAATTTAAGTAGTTCGCTCGAAGGTTCCACACTAGATGCCATACCTGCAACCCAACTACAGGAATTGCCTATTTAAACCCTCTGATCTTCAGTTTCCCACCTAGACTTTCAACAGATTCACCAGATGTCTGCGTTATCTATGCGGTCAGTCTAGCTACCCGGGTCTCTTTTTGTAAGAGCCCTTAGGACTCCTTCTTATACCCAAAGGTACAATCTGGCTTATCCTCAACAGAAAACTTGGTAGAGTGGTACCTGTTCCACCAGGTATTCACCTACTCTTTGGTAACTTACGTATTCACCGAGGCGAACAACTTGCAGTCAGGGGTAGTGATGCCACCGAAATTGATTTTTGAAAAAGGCCTATTTCGTCTTCATTAGAGAAAATTAAAATTTTTTATAAGGAAGAGCAAGTAAAATTTATATAGATATGTTCCTTATAATTTCGTCTATTCAAAAAAAGTATCAAATAATTTCGTCTTTCAAGTAAAATAGGTCAAAAACAATTTCGTCTTCAAATTTTAATTTCGGGTTTTAGAACCCGAAATGCTTTCGTCCTCATGTATAGTCAGGGAATACCCTGCAACTGCTACCATTACTTACTTTTGGCCTTATAAGGTTCGCTCCAAACCTGGTACACACTATCACTTTCCTACCGGTCCTTCACCGTTTTCCCAGACTTTCAATCCAGTTTGCTCAGAAGGGTTGATCTACTCGGCATTAGGTGCCATTATGGTTTTTCTCTTCTGGTACCTACTTCTATAACATAGGTCCTTTTCCTCCGGTATCTGATCTGGCGGCCAGGTTGGTAGACCTTGTCTCTGAGGTCGACATCCGGTTCTTCGGTTCTGGTCCAATATTCCAGTTTTGGTAGCACCATTAAAGATCTTTGCTACCTCCTTACTCGGGTCTTGCCAAATGGGTTTCTGTTTCCCGGTTCCTTGGATTTGTCTGTATCATAAGACACAACTTTGCCCAAAAGCTCCCATTCGAGATGGTAACCAAGGACTACAGGTAATGTACCCAACCGATCGACAAGAAACAGTTACCGGAACACAGGTCTATTTTTCAAAGCATTGTCAATAGGATTTGAACTTTAGACTAGTGTTCCAAATCGAAAATCGATTAATCGGATTAATCGATTAATCAACAATTAATCGATTGACTTTTAAATATGCGATTAATCGATTAATCCGATTAATCAATTAATCCAATTAATCCGATTAATCGATCAATTGATTAATCTGATTAATTGATTAATCGATCAATCGATTGACTAACTAATCGACTAGTCGATTAACTAACTAGTTGTCAAAATCCGTATAAACTAATTAATTTAAGAATTTTATTACAAATCGATACACAATACTATATGTGGTTAAAGTTGATTTAGTACTATCATGATTTGAATTGTGATGACATTCTTGATCATAATTTGCTCACCGATACTTTAGTCTTATAATCATGATTTTACACATGACTAGTATCATTTTACTATATATGAGTAATCGATTAATTGATTATTCGATTAATCGAATAATCGATTATACCAATTAATCGATTAATCGATTAGTTGGTACAATCGATTTTTAATTGATTGGTTAAAAAAATTTTATGTGATTAATCGATTGCATTTTTTGGTCTGATTTGGAACACTACTTTAGACCTGCCACTTGGGAGTGCCAACTTACTAACTTTCCTAAGTCGCCACACCCTAACTCACCCCATATTTAAATATAGTGTAACATGAAGATCAGATGGAATTATACTTGCTTGCAAAATATGGACAAATCCAAAATTCAATAAACAATTGCTATTTGTAAAAGATTAAAACAAATAAGTTGTTTAAAATTTTGCAAATATATTATCTATAACAATAAGAATATTTATTATTTGTTTAAACAAAGATTATTAATAAAGTTTTTGAAAAATTAATTTGGAATATGTTTGGGATTTGGGTATGAACAAATTCCAAACAATAGCAATTTGGAATTTTGCCAATATGTATAGGTAAAATAGGACCTGAACATCTAGTACAAAGGTCATACTTTATTTTTTTAGCAAAAACTTCTGAAATTTAAAAAGCAAAAAAACCAGTTTTTGGCAATTATTTTGGCATTCAGTAGTCCAATTTAAATAAACTTTTTTTTAAAATGAAGCTCTTAATAAGGTGCATCTAACAAAAAAAAGTTCATTCAATTCTGATTACTGGAACAGAAGTTATTTAAGTAAATATAGTTTTGTCATTTTTAACAAATTAAATCAAAATTGGCCAAAATCCAGTTATAACCTATATGAGAGATGTCCAGAGTCCTGGTGAAATATAATATTTTAAAAAATAACTATAATACAAAAATTTAGTTATGAAATCACTTTTGGAGCTCTAATAAAAAAAATTATTTGTAAAATTTTAGTATAAACTATATACTACTTCATCTCTGGCCTTAACTCTAACTCTAATATTAATTGAAATTTAATTTGTTTTTATAAGAATTCTTTTGATTTATATATTATAAAAATTTTTATATTACTAGTATTAAATACTACAGATATAATATATAATTTTTAATATTTTTAAAAGCATGGTAACTTAGAAGGGTGGCAATTAATTAATCGACAATCATTTCACAGATATATCATTTCACCGAGAATTATTTACCAACACATTTATTTTACCAATAGTTTATTTCACTGAAGCTCATTTCACCGACAAAGTAATTCTGGTCATTGTCGTCAGGGTCAGAGTAGAATTAGATAGAATTAGGGCTAAAGTTAGTATGCTTTTTGAAAAAAAAACTTGTCAGTGAAATAAATATCAGTGAAACAAACTGTCGATAAAATAAACTCGTCGTTGAGTATTTGTCAGTAAAATATTATGTCAGTGAAGTGATTGTCAGCGAAATAATACAAACCTGACTTAGAGAAGTTGGTAAGTTGTTACTTTCTAAATGGCAGGTTTAGGGTTCAAATTTCACTAGTAACACTTTGAAAAAATAGATCTGTATTTTGGTAACTGCTTTTTATCGATTGGTTGAATATATTACCTATAGTCTTAATTAACCATCTCGAATGAGAGCTTTCGGTTGTAGTTGTATTCTATTATACAGACAAATTCAAGAAACCAGAAAAACAAAAACCTGTTTGGCAAGTTCCAAGTAAGGAGATAGCAAAGATCTTTGACTATGCTACCAAAAACTGAAATATTAAAAACCAGAGCCAGAAAACTGAACATCAAAGATCTTCAGAGGAGAGGGTCTACCAATCTGGCCACTAGAATCATATCAGAAAAAAAGAACCTATGTTTTAAAAGTAGGTACTAGAGAAAGAAAAACTATAATAGCATCTACATTAGCAAATTATATATAAGTAATCTTATGTAAGATATTATGGCCTATAATATTACAAAAATCTTACAATCGACGTGGTATATTACGGAATATATTACGTTATATTATGGTAATATTACGGTTATTATTTCGAAATATTTCAAAATATATTGTAAAACATTGTGAAATAGACCAAATAAAAAAATGCAAATTACTTTCTACAGGAGTTATGTATTTATGCTGATCAATAAACTAATGTGCACAAGTGGTAATATTTTGATATTTTCGCATTGTTTCACAATATTTTGCTAATTTTTGCAAATTTTCAAAATTTTTTAAAAAATAAATAAATGATATATATATTCACATTATTATGTTTTTTTACAGATTTTCACAATATTTCGTATGGTTTCGCAATTTAATATAAAATTTTATATTTTTTTATTTATTATTATTATACATTATATTTTACATTTATTAAATATACATTTTTAATTAATATTACATACTTTATTATATACAGTCATCCCCCTCTATAGTCACCACCTCTATAGTCACACCCTTAATATAATCATATTTTTATTTTTACCAACCTTTTTTATATTATTTATACTCCTATATAGGCACAATTGGTTTATAGTCACTATTACATTTTGTTGTTAACCAATTATATAGCACCTATATAAAATTACCCTCCATAAAATCATACAATAAATAAGTAGTTATGCAAAATTGTTATGCTAAACCAGAAGCAATAAATGTTAGCTTAATAAGAAAATATTAGACAACTCTAATACAAAATAGTTTTATATATGAGTGCCGCCAAGGAAAAACCTGTTATTAGGCTTTCAATTATATTTTGTACCAGACAGAATCTATTTAATTTTTTTAGGAAATATGTCCAATACAAAATATAATTGACAAGTTTTCTCTTGGTAGCACTCATATATAGTTTGAATTCAGATAAATAACTATCGGATGTACAACTAAATATAGTATAATTATATTAATATAAGACGCTCTAATTTAAATAAACAAAAAAATTCTTAAGAGTATATAAATTGTAAAATATCTCTTTAAAAAACATAACATGCCAATCACTATAATTTTCTTAATAGTAACAGATATTAAAAGTAGAGTAGCATATACCTATATCATACGGATCTGGTCATACTAATTAGGGTTCCTCAAATTCAAATCAAATCAAATATTGGATCAATTTGAATTTGATCAAATCAAATTAACCCTGATTTGAATTTGATCAAATCAAATTAACCCTGATTTGAATTTGATTTGATTCAAATATTTGAATTTGAATTTGAATTTGATTTGAATTTGAATTTTTAATAGTAATTTTCAAATCAAATCAAATATTTGTTAAATTAAATCAAATTTGGGCATATTTGAATTTGATCAAATCAAATATAGTCAAATTTGAATTTGATCAAATATTTGTTTCAAATATTTGAAGATCAAATCAAATTGCGGAACCCTAATACTAATGCATAATTTAGGCAGATGCAGACTAATGTAGATAAGAAGCTAAATGAGACGTGAACAGTTTATATTAAATATTTAAAATAGATTTGTCATGGCAAAAAAATGTCCAGATCATGCGATTAACAATTGCTTTGGCTTCTCTAACATTGACCGATAAATCATATTTATACAAAAATTAAATTTATTAAAAGTTAAACAATATTAATATTGATTTAATTTTCATATAACTTATGGTTTTATCAGGTACATCAAAGGCCGGAAGAGATTGTTAATCGTGTGATTTGGACATTTTTTTGCTATGACTAACCTATTTACAAATTAGGCCAATAAATAATCATTAAACTTATAGACTAAGGTACTCTTAACATGATTATTAACTGAGATAGTGCATACTATAAGTACTATGATTAATTGAAGCGATTCTTACTGTAATTTTGGTTCAATATATGAATACAGATAATAAATTTTAGCCAATAAGAACAAGTCTAAAAAAAAGGTAGTTTCAAAGCAATAATGAATCTACTTACCAGTTAAACTGCTTTTTACCAATTAAAATAACCTTAACTAGGTCAAAATTTCTATAGCATTTCTGAGAGAGATCAGCAGAATATCAGACGTCAATATGTCAGATAGCTAACTGATTTATGGAAACTATCAGTTCTGATAGGCATATCAGATATCTGATACTTCTATCAAAAAGTATTGAATATCTGTAATGCCTATTGGAACAGTATCCTTCTAATAGTAATAGGTAAAATACGCGCTAAAAATCGGTTAGCTATTAGATATATTAACATAAAGTTTATGATTAGTATTATGCATCTTATTTATTGGTTGCAATCTTACTTGTGATCCGCCATATTTCCTTTTAAAAAGGATTTTTGTATAAAAATCATATTTATTTATCTAATCATTCAGATTGTTCTGAGTATAGATGCTGGTGAAATTAAATCAGAGTGATGAAATGATTTTACCATTTCACCAATCATCAATCAGTAATAGTGAAACTGGTGTAACTAGTGAATTGGTGTAATTGGTGTAATTGGTGAATTGGTAAAACGGTGAATTGGTGAATTGGTGGAATGGTGAAACAGTGGAATGGTAAAATCATAAATTTTTAGAGTCTGGAATTATTTCAGCCTGAAATTTAGTTAGGTTTTTGTTCAAGTTTTTATATTTTATGTTTTTACAGGTACACTTTGAGGTCAGAACTATTAACTATTTATCCATATACCAGATGCCATAATGTAGAGATTGATCTATTGAATAATTATTCGAATATTCAATGAATATTTAAATGATTGGATTCATAATTATTTTACCCAAATCAATATCGAATATATTATTCACCGATTAATTCAATGAATATTTGGTGACATTCGGTGATACAAAGTAATAAAATTACTTAAAAAATAACGATGTAACTTTGATTAAATATTTCAAATATTAATAATAGTAACTGATTTTTGCAAATGTAATAGCCTAAATATTATAGGTCATAAATAAATGCAGACTGCAGACTTCGCGATCACGTGAAATGTGGAATTCAGACGTACGAGGCTTAAAAATATTTTATGAGCGCTAGAAAACCCAAAAATGAAAATTTAAGATTTTATTACAAGTTTAGTCCTGAAGAATTGAAATATTTTATATTGTCAATTGACATTTTGAAACTTAAATTTCACTTCCAAATTTTATGCTATAGTATTCATATAACCCACATACTAATTACGCCAATTTAGCTCAGTTTAGGATAAATATTATATGAAATAGAAGTATGAATTTACATACGTACAGACATTGTAAGGATGGTACAATAATTCAATTCATCAAAAAATACTGCATAACTATTCCAAAATGGTTGTTTTTCTATGATCGGATTAAGTGATTATACCATTTAGTCTTCAGTGAAAAAAATTGAATGTATTATAGCAAACTTAATATCGGCCACGAAAACATTTAGCTGATATTATAAAAAAACTGATTATATATGCGAATTGGTTATGTATGTTAATTATAATGTAGCCTACATTTTTTGTGGCAATCAAAAGTTAAGAGTGCTATAAGGTTTCATACCGAAAGTATTTTTTGATAAAAAAAAAATTTTTCGTTAGTTCATCAGATTTTGGATCAGAGTGTAAAAATAAAAATAAAATAAAAATGCTTACAACTATATGAGGCTTTTCATTAAATTTCTCAATTATTTAAAATATGATGTATCTCATTTTCCTGATGACTATTCTACTGATAATTGAAATTGGCCCAGTTTACAGTTATTCTAGTTTAAAGTTTATACTAATTAAAATTAAAAGTTGGTAAAATAACTGTTAGCGAACAAAGATCTAGAGTCAAAAAGGAATTAGCATATACTTTTATGTAAAAACCAAACTATTGTTATGAGTTCTGTAATCTAACAAGTCAAAAATAAAATATGAAAGTATATGTACATAACTAAAGCATGTATATCATTTGAAAATCAATGATTGCTTAAGTTCGAAGTTAAATCGCAATATGAACAACATAAAAACAAAATCTGTAAAGTGACAGAAGTAAGACCTTATCTTAATTTTATTCTAAACCAGACACTCAGATTGGTTACTATTGTGCTAATGAAATTTGATTTAGCAGGGATGAATGTAGAATATAATCTTATAAAAAAGCTGCTGGCCTAAGCGATGCTCGAAAATTATATAAGATTGGTTATTGCTATCGAGATGGAGTCAACAAATATCAAGCTTAACAAGTTTGTCAATCTCGTGTATCTAGTTGAAGCAAAAAATGCTTTTTTTAGAATTGAGCAAATTCACCAATTCACCGTTTCACAATTCACCATTTCACCAATTCACCAATTCACCAATTTCACCAATTTCACCAATTCACCAATTTCACCAATTTCACCAAAGTAAAATTTTGGTGTAATTCTGGTGAAACTATTTTACCATTTCACCTAGTGAAATGGTTTAATTTCACTAGCATCTATAGTTCTGAGCATGACCCCAAATCTTTTTATCGTATTTGGGTTGAATTCAATAAGTTAAATTGACTTTTGATTTCATAATTCGATGTATGCATTGCTATAAAACTTTATTTTGAATTTATATACTAAAAATACATGTACAATAGTAAGCTTTATATTTATTGCTCATGTGTCTTATTAGTAAAACCTTATAATATTTTCTTTTATAGCACATCTTGGTTGTATGCCAGTTATTATCGAGTAGCTAGCTAAAGCGATTAGCATTATTTAAATTCTATCAGATAGACCTTCGTTTACTTAGGGCAGTATCATTAATCATCTGATTATTTTTTATCAGAGGCCTACCCCCCTCCCTCTTCCTCAATATATAAATAGTCAGGTTCTTATATATAATTTCAACTTTTTTTACCCCCATCCCCCCTAAAAAATCACCTGATTTTTGGTACTCCCCTTATTGTACATATACATGTTTGTAGAATCTCTTTAAATAAACTTTTCACCTTGTACTTCGTCAATTGTTCTGTGCTTTATAGGTTTCTATTCTTCTAATTTGTAAATTGTAGATATAACAAAATTGAAATAAAATATGCATGAACAATATTATATGTCGGGGATGATGCTGAAATCAGATGATCCTGAAATTTCGATTTATTTTGATATGAAATTTTGATTTTTTTTAAGGTTTTTTTCGTCTTTTTCTTATAAGTTAGGGTAAGGTTTGGGTGTAGATTTGATATTTAAAGAGTATATATGGATTTTAGCAGAGCTTATAGTTTCAAATCGAGACTCCAAATTTCAGTATCATCTGATTTCAGCATCATCCCTGACATTATATGTAATTTAGCAGAAAAGTGTTATTATTATTACAGTCAACTCTCTATAAATACAACTCGTAGGGACAAGCCTACAACGTGCATTTAGGGAGGTTTGCATTTAGAAAGAGCCAATCAAATTGCAGCTTTAAAAATTAGATTATTAAATTTGTGTAACTTTGACCAAAACTGTATAATCTATCTTAAATACTAAAATTTAATTGGCTACGTGCATTTAGGAAGGTTAGTGTAATATAAAATGTTATTCAAAAAAACGTGCATTTAGCACTAATAACATTTTACGGAATAGAAAAAAATGTGCATTTAGAGAAGTATTGCATTTATAGAGGTTGCATTTATGGAGGTCCGACTGTATTTTGTTTTTTTTAATAAAATATGACAGAATAAATTATATAAAAGCTTCTTTTGTTTCAAAAAAAAACTTTTTAAACTATGCAATGCATTTAACCTATTCAGTAAGTATGAAAATATTATCATTTGGTTGAAATTTGATTGATGCTACCATAGCTATAGAGCCTAACCACAATGTGAGGCCTTGCACTACTATTGTAGTTGTAGTGCTTACTTGTGCTACCTAAAATAGCCATAGAGCCTAATTACAACTATACATGAGGACGAAAGCATTTCGGGTTCTAAAACCCGAAATTAAAATTTGAAGGCAAAGTTGTTTTTGACCTATTTTACTTGAAAAATGAAATTAATTAATACTTTTTTTAAATAGACGAAATTATAAGAAACATATCTATATAAATTTTATTTGCTCTTTCTTATAAAAAATTTTAATTTTCTCTAATGAAGACGAAATAGGCCTTTTTTAAAATCAATTTCAGTGGCATTACTAATCACAACATAAATTCCTTACATTGCTATCATAGCTACGGAGCCTAATTACAATATAAAGTTCTTGTACTGCTATTGTAGTTGCAGAGCTTAATCGCTAAATATGAGGTTCTTGCACTGCCTGCGTAGCCATAGAGCCTAATTACAACATAGCAGCTATGAAGTCTAATTATAATATGAGGTTGTATTCATAATACAATATTAGGTATAGTACATTTATCTCTAACTCTCTTTAAACAACTCAAGCGCCTAGTTTATCGTTAAAATTAAACTATAGTATAACTTATCAGCTTTGTTATCATTTTTTTTTGGCTCTGATTTCTTCTTTATATTAATAACCGACTATAATTATTCCATAATCTCTATAATATAACTTGCTAATTATGAATATAAATAAACTATGTTATAAATTTTCGGCTTGAAACAAATTAGACCAACATATGAGCCGATTTGAGTAATTTATAAGTAAAGCTTATTTTTTTCAAAACTTTAAGGTTAAATAACGTTTGATCTACTGGTCCGTTTTAAATGATTTTACCACCAAAATGTTCGTCTCTTTGAGACAATTCCAACGAGCCCAAAATCATTAAAATCCAATCACAGGATCAAGAGAAAATGCGCTGTCAAGTAAGATGACGCACTGCAGGGTGGGGCCATTGGTTGGACATATGTCCAACCAATGGCCCCAACCTATAGAGCGTCATCTTACTTGACAGCGCATTTTCTCTTGATCCTGTGATTGGATTTTAATGATTTTGGGCTCGTTGGAATTGTCTCAAAGAGACGAACATTTTGGTGGTAAAATCATTTAAAACGGACCAGTAGATCAAACGTTATTTAACCTTAAAGTTTTAAAAAAAATAAGCTCCACTTATAAATTACTCAAATCGGCCTACATGAGCAAAGTAAATTTTCTGGTTTTCATATCCCGGCTAGGTCAATTTTTGCCAATTTAAAATTTAAAATTTTTTATTTAATAACCAATCAAAATATAGTATATACAAATTTCATTAAATGCACATTATAAAAGTTTTTTTTAAAAAAAAGGATGCATTGTTGATTTTGCAAAATATTATCGTTGATGTATGAGTTGCATGATTATTCTTCTTAAATATTCTTCTAAGTATTTATATCTTTTTTTTTTTTTATTAAAAACCTTCTTCAAGGAGAACACCATATAGGCATACTAGTATTTATATCTTTAAATACTAAATATACTTATTAAGTATACATTATTGAGAACGCTAAATCCAGGGCCCCAAAGATGCAGGAAAATCAGCTAGTTGTGCAGCATGCAGGCTTGAGATACTTACCCAATGTGGTAGAGGCAGCTGCATGGCTTGAGATACGAACTCCCAAGAAGTACGCCAGTAGAGGACTCAAATATACCAATCTGGAAGCATAAAGCGTCTACCTAGCAACTAACACCAAATTGAAAATGATAATACTAGGTAGTATGGGTAAAGTGACGGACATGTGAATACCAATTGTTGGTTGGAGAGGGACGTACAAAGCCAGGTCAGCCATATAAATGGAAATATGGAAGGCTCTGGTAGGTTTAGATCATAGTTAAATTAGTCCAAGTCTTGGTACTCAGTAGATAGTATATAAAAGATTGTACAGCGATGTTGTAATGATCAATATACATTCAATAAAGACCAAAGGCGCAACCTCACCTTAACACAAAAAAAAAAAAAAAAAAACGTATACATTATTGAATAAATTTCTTATTAAATTTTTTTTTTAATAAAAATTTTTTAAAATAAAAATAAAAAATTTTTTCATTATAAAAAAAAAAATCTGGGTTGGCGAGTCATTTAAAATTATTTATGATATGTAAACCAAAAAATTTACGTTGCTTGGCCTTAGTTCCAAAGTGCGTTTATGTCATTCACTAGTTCCTTCACATTATATAGCAAAATTTATAATAATTTTAATGTAAACTAATTTAACTTTAATCACCAAATCGTTATAGCTAAGAAGAACTTTTTATAATAGCTTTAAAAAAATGCTAAATAAAATAGATGGCATGTAAGTGCTACCCACCAGTTTTTGATAAAATAAAATCTCCTATATAGTTACTTTTCATATTTTGTAATATAATTGTAACTATATAGAGGTTATTTTTATATTAATCATACCTCTTTATAATTACAGTTTTTTGTATCCCGAAGGTGTGATTATAGAGGGAGATGACTGTATTACATTATTATACAGTATTATTTTACATTATTACAAATATTTTAAACTACTTTCGCACTTCGTTGCATCTAATTCTATTACTATATACAAAAACTAGCCCAAATACATACTTATTTTCTCTCACTCCATAGTTAGCTATTATTGTTTTTTATCGTCTTTGCTTTGACTACTTCTTTTGTTTTGGCTATAACCTTCGTTTTGCTCCCTTTTCTAAATACTTCAAAGTAAAAAAAATAAAAAAACATTTCTCAGAAGTATTGGTGTTCTTGCAAATTGGTGTAAAAATCTAGTATATTCTTGCAAAGTACCAAAGAAAGTGCCAGAAAAGTTGCAAAGTGTCAAAAAAGTCAGAAATAAATAAAATAAAATAAAAATTAAGCAAACTAATAAAAAAAATAAACAAAGTTCCAAATCTTCATTTCTCTGAAGTAAAAGTTCATGTTCTTGCAAATTTTGAAATTGCGAAAGTTGGGTTAATATTTTTGCAAAATACCAAAAAAGTTGTAAAGTGCCAAAAAAG
The DNA here is from genome assembly GCA_003550325.1 of Gigaspora rosea. Classification (NCBI taxonomy): domain Eukaryota; kingdom Fungi; phylum Glomeromycota; class Glomeromycetes; order Diversisporales; family Gigasporaceae; genus Gigaspora; species Gigaspora rosea. Next base: position 38,349 of record QKWP01002397.1, read on the forward strand.
TTTGGTTTGGTTTTTTTGCAAAATGCTAGGAAGTAAGGGTTCTGTTCTTGCAAAGTGCTAAAATAAAATAAATTAATAAAAAAAATTTTAAAAATAAACAAAAAAAAACAAAAACAAAAAACACGAAATAAAAAAAAAATAAAATGAAACCTTGCAAGAACTTGCAAAAACTTACAAAACTTGCGAAAACTTGCACCCATTTCTCTAAAGAGCATCTCTGAAAATTTAGAATTTGCTGAAGAAATTAGTTGTATGTTCTTGAAAGTGTTGGAAGTCTTAGTTAGCATGCACAAGGTTTCAAAAAGTTGGTTGTTTTTCTTTTAAATTTCTGAAATAAAAATAAATTAAAAAATTAAAAAATAAAAAAAATAAAAAAAAACAAAAGAAAACAAAAAAAACAAAACAAAAACAAAAAATAAAACAAAAATAAAAAATAAAATAAAAATAAAAAAGTGAAAAAAACAAAATAGAAGATCTAATTATAAACAAAAGACCTAATCTAATCTTGTAGTACAGAATTTGAACATTGTCGAACTATTTCGAACTATTTCGAAAAATTAGTCTAATGCACGATCCAGTTACAGATCTACTGATCCAGCTTGGTTTTCTAGTGTGGTTTGAAATATTTCATAACATATTTCGAAATATTTCGAAATTACTTTTGTAATATTTTGAAATTTTAATATTTTGAAATATTTTGAAATATATTACATAATATTTTGCTTATATTACAGTTCGTAAGACCTTACATAAGATTATGCTATTATAAATTTGCCAATGTAATACTGAATAGATCAATCCTTCTAGGCTAACTGAATTGGAAGTTTAAGATGTATCAGGGAAGGACTAGTAGGAAGAGAACAGTGGGTACTGGGATCAAATTAAACCTTACAAAAGCAGAAATAGGTAATGGTAGTGGTTACAGGGTATCTTTCTAATTGCAAATATAAGCCTCCATGAATGTGCAAGTTACAAAAGTGTAGATGAATACCTGGTGAAACAGATTTCGCTCTATCAAGTTTCCTGTTAAGAATAAGCCAAATTGTATTTTTAGGTACAGAAGGAGTCCTAAGAGCTCTTGAGAAAAGTGATTCAGGTGTTTAAATTGACTGTATAAATAATACAAATATCCAGTGAACTAGTTAAAAGTTAGGTAAAGAGCGGAAGATCAGAAGGTTTAAATAGCAATTCCCATAGTTGGGTTGCAAATATGGCAGCTAGTATAGAAACTTCAGGCAGCTACTTAAATTAAATATCAAAAGTATATATATAGCTAGTTGTTCACATTCAAGTATAATCTATAATGCATAAACCAAATAAATCATACCATATGTGTCCGAAATTAAGTTACCTTTTTTGGCCGAAAAAATACATGAAAAATCGTAAAGTAGCTTATTTTCGAAATATAACATTTTTTAAAAAAATTAAAAATGTACTAATAAAAAGTTATCCAAATGATACCAAAATTTTATTGTAGGTGTATTTTGATGCGCTGAACAACTTTACTTAATCGACTTTTTGAAGTTTACTTAGTAGAAAAAAAGTTTTATATGTAGCAACTGCTAACGAATTTTTTAAGATTTTTAAAAAAATCAGGGGGGTAGCTTATTTTAGGTAGTAGCTTATTTTCGGACATATACGGTATATCCCAAAACAGACATTTTGAATCTAACAAAATAAAAAATAATTTATATAATTTAAATAAAATTTTAGTTTTAAAAAAAATACTTTAATTATAAAGATACAAGAAGTGAAAAGAAAAGATCAAAAAAGAAAAGAAAAAAAATCCAGAAAAGAAAATGAAAAGATTATAGGTCTCTTACAACAAAAAATAGAAAAAAAAAACAAGAAAAAAATTAGAAATTCCAAAAAGTGAAGCAGACTATAAAAAAAATAGAGTTCTAAACCGGGTTATAGTAAACTGGGTCACCCGTGTCAAAACGGGTAACCCGAATCACTGATTTGAAACTCGGGTTAAATCGGTTGGTATGTTGAATAATTTAGTAATTCGTTCTGTATGTTAAATCATGTTGTTTCATTTAATAGCAAAGCCTACTTTATTGCTATTTGACTCAAAACTTTACTTTGAAGATTGACTAAGAGTATATGACTTATTAACATTTGCCTTAACAAAAATGAATACCTTTACAGGGCAATTATTTTGTTGTTTCACCTTATTAATATTAGATATGGTTATGTTGCAAATTCACAAAGTTTGAGTACATGATTTCATTTAGTTTTGCTTTATTTCTACAATCTTACAGATAAATTACTGATTTTTAACTTTTAAACCAGCGACTTGTCAAATTTCTCAAATTTATATTATCGTGATTATTAATCTAAGCGAAAGAATAAACTGTAAATAGTAAATGTTTGTTTTTTATTTTCATTTTCGCTTTATCAATAAGTGACAATTATTCGTTGATTCAAGGATTTCGAACTGACAGGGATTAAAAATGATACAATATATATAAAACCCATTTTCATCCGGGTCACCCGACTTCAATTCACATGGGTGACCCGGGTGAAAAAATTGCATCCAGTTCGGACCTCTAAAAAAACAATAAATGAATAAATAAGCTTTAGAAATTATTTATCATAATTGTCTCTATTTGGGTAAAAATAGATAGTAAATAATAAGTAGTTCTAATAAGACTTCTAGTAGCCTGCAAAATACTACATCAGCAAATTTATAATAGTATAATCTTACGTAAGGTCTTACGAACCATAATATAATCAAAATATTACATAATATATTTTGAATATTTCGAAATATCAAATTTTCAAAATATTACAAAGGTAATTCTGAAATATTTCGAAATATGTTATGAAATATTTCGAATCCTTTTAAAATATTTTAGGACTAGGAAACCAAGCTGGATCAGTAAATCTGTAACCTGGATCGTGCATTAGACTGATTTTTCGAAATAGTTCGAAATAGTTCGACAATGTTCAAATTCTGTACTACAAGATTAGATTAGATCTTTTGTTTATAATTAGATCTTCTATTTTGTTTTTTTTACTTTTTAATCATAATGATATATAACAATTAACAGATCTTTAACAATTGCATAGTGTTTTAACTATATTACGAAAATTTTAACCTGAATCACTAGGTAAAAAAAAAAAACAAAGTTCAAAATCTCTTCTACAAATTGTGCAAAAAAACTTAAAAAAAAAAGGCCGTTTTGCATGATTTTTACCCTCTCTCTTTTTTACTCCTCTTTCCCTTTTACCCCTTTCTCCCTTTTTTTTCTCTCTCTTTTATTTTTTTTTTTAATATTTTGAATACTTTCGAAATATTTTGAAATCAGTAGATTTGTAACCTGGATCATATCAAGAATGCGTTTGACTAATATTTTCGAAATGTTTTGATAATTTTTGATTATTGTACTACAAGATCAAATTAGATCTTTGTTTATTTTTTTTTGTTTATAATTTAGATCTTCTATCAATTTTACATTGTTTTTTCGTTTTTCTTTTGTTTTTTTTTGGTTTTGTTTCATTTTTTTTAGTTTTGTTTTGTTTTTTTTTATTTTATTTTTATTTTTTTTATTTTTTATTTTTTTATTTTATTTCTACACTTTACTACTAGCACTTTGCAAGAAATTCAATACTTTTCAGCACTTTGCGCAAGCCAACTCAGCCTTTCGACACTTTGCAAAAACACACATCTAATTTTTCTGGTAATTTCTAAATTTCAAGAATGCAGGTTTTTACAAGTTTTTGCAAGGTTTCACTTTATTTATTTTTTCGTTTCATGTTTTTTGTTTTTGTTTTTTTTTATTTTTATTAATTTATTTTATTCTGGCACTTTGCGACGATTTTTGAATTGCAAGATTATGAATATGAACTCTTACTTCAGAGAAATGGAGATTTGGGGCTTTGTTTATTTTTTTATTTAGTTTGCTTACATTTTTGTTTTTTGTTTGTTTTCTTTTTTTTTACTTATTTTTTTAATTTTATTTTATTTTATTTATTCTTTACTTTTTTCAGAACTTTGCAAGAAAATGACTTGACTTTTCCGGTATTTTACAAAAACACAAATTTTAACATCTTTGGCACTTTGCAAGAAGTCACGAATAAGAATAAATATAATCAAATATAATCAAATATGAGCAAATATAAGCAAATATAATAGTTTATTTTTTTCATTTTTGTTTTTTTGATATTTTTTCGGGTTTGTTTTTTGTTTTTGTTTGTTTTTTTTTTACTTATTTTTTTTAATTTTATTTATTTATTCCTTACTTTTTTCAGAATTTTGCAAGAAAACGACCTGACTTTTCTGGCACTTACAAAAACATCAACTCTAATTTCTCTACCACTTTGTAAGAAGTAGTGAATATAAGCAAATATGAGCAAATATGAGTAAATATAAGTGAATATGAGTGAATATTAGGAATATAATAGTTTATTTTTTTATAGCTAACTGTGGGGTGAGTGAAAATAAGTGTTTAGGATAGTTTTTTGTATATAGTAATAGAATTAGATGCGACGATGTGCGAAAGTAGTTTAAAATATTTGTAATAATGTAAAAATAATACGTAATATATAATAAAGTATGTAATATTAATTAAAAATGTATAATGTATTTAATAAATGTAAAATATAATGTATAATAATAATAAATAAAAAAATATAAATTTTATATTAAATTGCGAAACCATGCGAAATATTGCGAAAACCTATAAAAAAGCATGATTATATGAATATGTATATTGTTTATTTATTTTTTAAAAATTTTAAAAATTTGCGAAAATTTGCAAAATATTGCGAAACAATACAAAAACATCAAAATATCACCTTCTGCGTGCATTGGTTTATTGATTTGCATGAGTACGCGACCCCTGTAAGGGAGGGAAATTTGTATTGTTTTAGTCTATTTTGCAATATTTCGCAATATATTTCAAAATATTTCGAAATAATTCCCGTAATATTACTATAATAAAATGTAATATATTACGTAATATACCACATCGATCGTAAGATTTTTGCAATATTACGGGCCGTAATATCTTACGTAAGATTACATATATATAATTTGCTGATGTTATTTTTAAAAACTATTACTAAATTTAAATTTTGCAAAGCAAACTTTTCAAAGGAGGGAATAGTGTTATATTAGCATAATTTTTAAATATTAGTATTAGGAAAATATCGAGCAAATATTAGAAATAGTACAAATTTTATTGAGCAATCAAATCTGTAGTATTAGTTTTATTAGTAGAATTTTCACCATTTTTATTTTGGACCAATAGTTAATGAATAACAACAAGTTCTGTATTTAATTTTTTTATCTTTTCTACTAAATAAAATAATATTATCCTTTGACTATAAATTTGTTGTCCTTATATTTTATTTGTTTATTTTTCTTGTTTATATTTCTCTTTATTTTCATATTTCTTATCCTCTTACATGCTAAATTAAGTGATATAATTTCTTGTGCAAAGTTACTATATTACAATATATTAGTATAAATACAAATATAATGATAGTATTGCAAAATATGCTAAATATAAAAGTAAATAATTGGCTAATAAGTATATGTATATACCAGTATTTTATTCTTATATTATATATAACAAACCAAATTTTAATAATAAGTAACTATATATTATTTCTATTTTGATATTATTATTAATTAAGTGTACATCAAAGGTCAAGTGGAATTGCTATTTAAAAAAAATTTGTATAACAGTATGATGAACATTTCAAAAAATTTATATTAAGTATACTACAAATGTTTTAAACATATACATGTAATTAGAAGTTCTCTCGAAACTTGCCAAACAGGTTTTAATTGTTTTGGTCCTTTGGATTTATTTATGTAAACTTATACAACTGTACCAATACTCCCATTCAAAATGGTAGTACCAAAGTTACAGGTAATATACCCAACCGATTAATGAACAAATATTACTGTAACATAGGCCTATTTTTCAATTTGTCTCTAGTGGAATTTGAACTCTAGATCTGTTGCTTGGAAGGCAACAACCAAACAACTTCTCTATGTTACTATATTCATATATAAAATATTTAAACTATTAAACTTTTTATAAAACAATGATTAAAGAAACTCTTTTTTAAAAATGTAGTTTAGATTACAAACTATCAATTTGAAAGAGGTATTTTGATTTAATTTTTTATTAAGTTATACTATTTTTAAAAGATCAAAAATTAGAAGTTTTATACTATTCTGTTACTATTCTGTACTATATATATATAAATTTATAAAAAAATATAAATTACTATGAACTTTGAAGTTTTGATGTTTCTTCTTCTTTAGTTTTTCAATATAAAACTTTTTTTTATTAGAGTAATTTACTTTGGGCTCAATCAAAGTTGCTCAGCATGTAATTTTACTTGTACTCAAAATCAAACCATGATTTTTTAGATCTTTTATTAAGTAAAAAATGGTAATAAAGCTAAAAAAAAATTTTTAAAAAAAATTTTTTAAAAAAAATTTTTTTAAAAAAATTTTTTTTCTAATTTTAACACCATTTTTTATTTAGTAAAAGGTCCAGAAAAAATGATTTGAATTTAAGTACAAATAAAATTACATGCCCAAAGTAGATTACCCTAATAAAAAAAAAGTTTTATGTTAAAAAACTAAAAATTTTAACTTTAGTACATAGATAACCTATTTTTTTTACAAGGTAACCTACTTTAGTCTTTTAAGTAAAGTTGTTCAGAGAATGTTTTTACATAACTTATATAACAAAACTTAGTTGATTATCTACATGTCATTGATCCTTTAACGATCTTGGGATTCTGTAATTGGATTTTAAAGATTTTAGGTTTATTAGAATCCTCTCACTGAGACGAGCATTTTGATAGTTAAATCACCCCAAACCGATCGGTGAATCAAAAGTTATTCAATGTTAAAGGTATTTATATAGTAGATCTAAAACTTATTAAAATCATATAAAATTTGAACGATATCGGGATCCTGTGATTGGATTTTAGTGATTTTGGGATCGTTAGAATCGTCTCACCAAGACGAACATTTTGGTAGTTAAATCATTCCAAATGGACTAGTAGACCAAGAGATATTAGCAAGTTCACAAATTAGCCAGTATGATATTCGTATATCAGATATACAGTACAACCACCTTTCAAACTCTAACAAAAAAAAAAATTCCTTACGAAATTTTGGTATATACTTATTGCACTGTTTTAACCTTTAACGCTAATCCTATTTTAATTATTATTAAAAATTGTTCGGCCGTTTGTTACACAGATCTACAAATTATATTTATCATTTTAAATAAAAATATTAAATTCTTTGAACTATATATATGTTTATATTAATTTTTTATTTAGTTTATAACTGCACTTTAAATTTAAAATTAATGTATATACTAGCTTATATACACTATAAAATTACTGTATATACTGTATAATACTGTGTGTGATTTTTAATTTTTTTTTTTAATTTTATAAATACTGTATAGTTTTATTATTTTGGTTAATTACTACAACTACTAGTAGCAGATAAATTCTTTATAATATAATATACCGGTATACACATATATATATATAATAAGTAACAAAATATTTTTTCATACAGTACAATATAAAGAAGTGCACTAACTAAAATACCCGTGCAAAATACCATGGTTCAAAACACGGAGTCGTTCTTTATTAAATATAGATTCTTTTAAATTTCTAGACGCTTATTATAAATGCGGAGCATGTATGAAATTTTTTTCATTGCGACACAGACCCGTTGTTGAAAGTTGGATATTTTGTATTAGACCGGGTCTTTTGTACATACTACTTTAATGTTTTACATAATATTTATTCTTAAATGCAACAACGCAGAGCTTTCAGACAAACTAAAAAAAAAATCGTGTTGCGGATACTTTACTGCTTCTAAGCTACTAATTTCTCTTTCTTTATCATCAATTGTTCCTTGCAGGAATGTGTAATCTACTATAAACCTATAGACTTCATAAATGTAGAAACATCGAAAGTCCCCATGTCCCTGCCACAATAAGGAAAAAATATTAACTTTTTATGGCATTAATTAAATCAATAAATAAAGTAATTGTGGTCCGTGAAAAAATGCTTGATATAAATAAATATAGTCCGTGAAAAGTATGAGTTAATAATCCGTGAAAAAGATTCGTGAGAGAAAAATTTTTGATAACGACGGTTACCATTTTACACTTAATCTTGTTAAACGGTTTGTGTTCGTGAGTGTGCTAACCAAATAAGTTAAATAAATATGTAAATGTGTAGGTAAAATAGGGCAAATAGTATGTGCATAGAGAAGTTTTTTTTAACCGTTAAGTATCGGGGTATCGGGTATCGGGTATCGGGTATCGGTAGTTCAAATCATATATTGCTATAACAAATATAAATAAACGTATCATACCTGTTAGAGATTTCAACTTTCCTTTCCGCGGATATATTACTAGTAATATAATACAACTACAACCGGACCAGCAGGGTTGCTGCACCATACTTGTACATCCTACTTGGTAATTTTGTGCATCGGTGTTGACGTAAGCCACTTGAATGATCGAAGGCTTATCTTTATACAGAAAAGTAGTCTCGCGTTAAAATTTATTTTCGTTCAGTCTATAGAGTTATTGTCATAACGAATTACATTTGTTTTTATTTGTAATTTTTTTTCTTTTACTATAACTTAATTATAAAAGACATATCTTGGAGAGTGAACGTCCAGTTCATTATAAGATAAACTTTATATTTCCATGCTATTCGTTCTTTACAAGACCAACTGTAATTAAATAAATAAAGACATGGCTCAATCGGATGTAGCTTCTGCCTTACTTGCCTGGGTATGACCTTATTTACTTGTGAATAAAGTTTTTACAAAATAGTTTACTTTTTGTCGTAAAGATGTTTATTTTTAAGCAAATTATCACTTCTACTATTTACGATAGGTGTCCACCTTTGATAAACTTTCGCATACCGCTAGTACGGTAAACGATCTTGCAGATAGTACTATTTTGACAGAAGTTGTTTGTACTATGTAAGGTTTGCTCTGAGTTTTCAGCGATATTGAGCTTTAAAAGCTGAAATATAACGCACTAGAAACAATTGACTTTTTTTCCTTCATATTTCGGCGTAAAACAGTGATAATAAATTTTTCAAGCTTTCAAATGATTCTCGCGAGAATAGTTGGGTTCACAGACATAAAAAACTCGAACAAATGTATCAGCTCATTATGCATTACTACGAAACGGTTCTTGGAGTTTCCACTATGAATGTTGATGCACCTAATCTTAAATCCATTGCAAGAGATGGAAATTTAGAAGAAACAATAAAGCTATGGTCGTTAATCCTTACGTTAGCTGTTAGATCCACTAATAACGATGTATATATTGAGAAAATTCAGTCTCTGACTCCACAATCTCAACAAGGTTTGATGGTTTCCATCGAAAGGGTATGTGTCAAAATAATAATATCTTCAGCTTTCATTTTCATAATTTATTAATTAGCATATATTATAGATAATGAGTCGATTAGGAGATCCTACTGTTCAGCACCATGTCAGACCTTCGACAACGAATCAGTTATTTATCGTTAATTTATAACCTTGAAACTCTTGATTGCGCAATATACAAGAATATAATAATAATAATATATTATTTTTATATTATTATTTCAGTGACAATGATAAAGCTCATGAAGAATATTTGAAACTTCTTGCAGAGAAAGATACTCTCGAAAAAACTTATTCAACTTTGATGGAAGAACACACCGAGCTGAGCTCTAGATTCGTAAGTAATCAACCGATATGGTATTTAATTCGTCTAATATTTAATTATTAAATTATTAATGGCTTTTTTATATTGTGCAGGATGATTTGCAAGTTTCGAACGATGAACTGAGGCAAAGACTCAGAGAGATGGAGAGTGGTAAAGACTTACATTGGAGAGCTGAAATTGATAAACTTCGGCAAGACTTGTAAGTATTATATCTGAAAAAATAGCTTATTTTCATATTATTATAATTAACAGACTTATAACAAAGTTGTTTATTTGATTTTTAAAGATCTCGAAGTGAAAATCAACGTCATGAAACAGAACTCTTGGTTGATAGATGCAATGTTCAGATAAATGAACTTACTAAAAAGGTAATTTATCATCACTTTTAAATTTGTTCACTATAATCATATTTATAAATAATATTTATATAAACTAGAACATGGATCTCATTGAACAAGCTGACAGTGCAATGATTTTAAGGGATCAAGTAGATGAACTTAAACATACTGTAGACAAGTTAAAGAAAAGTGAAGCGGTTTGTGAAAAATATAGAAAAAAACTTGAAGAAACTGCAGATATTAGAAGAACGCTCAAAGTATGTATGAAAGAAAATTCTTATTTATATTAAAGGATATGATTCACATTTTATTTTGAAAAATTTTCATTTATCATTATTTTAATTGTAATTTTTAGGCTATGGAACAGGAAAATCGTCAACTTGTAGAACGCAACCAAATGGTGGAGGATGAATATCGCAAGGTTGCTGGTTACAAGTCTTTAATGGATACTTATAAGAAGCAAATCGATTCTCTTCAAGTCGAAAAGGCTGAGTTGATCACTCAAAATCATAAACTTGAATTTGAGAATAAACATATGCGATCAAAGATCGAAGCTTATGAAATGGCACACGCTCGTGACATGGAAACCATACATTTATTGGAAGACCGTGTAAGAGAAATGGAATTGGGTGATGGTACGTTTGTAATAATAAGGATTTAATATACAATATACTTTTATTAAACATATTATTCTTTATTCGTAGGCGAACGCCTGCAATTAGAAGAAGATAAAACAGATGAAGAAAGAAATGTTTTGTCTATTGGCGAGGAAATGTCTGATGCAGCGAAAGGGAATACAATGACTAGCCTGAGGTTAAAAGTAAATGAACTCGAACGAGAAATAGCAAGGTTGCGTGAAGGTAAACCAGTAGATGGAAATTCTGACGCGGACTTGTTAGTATTACAAACTATGTTGGAGGATGCAAACCGTGCCAAAAATAAACTTCAAAAGGTACATTGATTATTTTCTGTTGATCATTTGATGATCAAAATTTCTTTACCCTGCTGAATTTATAAAAACTTTTAAAGGATTACGATAAAGTTCAGAAAGAAAAAATATCATTAGAAAGTGAACTACGGATACAACAGAATGGCAGTACTTCTAATGGGTAAGTGTCTTTTTATTTTAATTTTTTTATTTTATTTTTTTTTTAATGAAAATTATTAAATCTCAAAATTTATACAACACTTAATTCTAGTTTGGATAAATCTGAAAACAGAAAGAGTGTCTCACTTGAATATGAGGAAACTAAACGAAAGCTTATCGAGGCTCAATTTAAACTTAACCAGACAGAGAAAGGGGATGAATTGAGTACGTATTGTGCATTTGTGCATATATATGGTTCTGGTGCGAGATAACCAGCTTCTAGGATTGCTATATTCCTAGGCCTAATTTTCACTATCAGAATTCATAAATGAATTACTAGATATGAAAAAAATAATAAATACTGTAACACAAGTACTTATTTATTCGTTTTTACACAGCGACTCTAGAAAATAGAATTAAAGAATTAGAGGCAGAAAAGGAAGAAATGAAGAGTCATAACGAGTATGTTTTAAATAATAGTATTAAAGCTCTTTTTATATAAATTTAACATATAATATTTGATAAAATTTTAGTGAATTGAATGCCTTGATCAAAAGTTTGGAAGGCAAGAGTGAGGATGATCTTAAAAGTCAAAATATTACATTGCTTCAGAAGAATAAAGAATTCAAGAAATTCATTGCAAGTCAGCATGAAATAATTAAAGATTTTGATAGCTATAAAACTGCATTTGATGCTGAGAAGAAAGCTTATGCTGAAGAAATCGCCCTTCTGAAGGTTTGAATCGTTTTTTATTTCTTATTCTTTATTAATTTCATAGTTGTTTAACCAATATTATTCTCTAATTTTAATGAATAGCAAACTAATGAAGAAGAAAAACGACGTGTTGCTAAAGAGATGAGTTTGATCACAAGCGCTTGGTTCAGTATGGGCCGACGTATTCAAGGTGATAGTGTGTTCTTGCAACGACAGACGCCCTCATCGTTCCTTGGTCAACAACGAGCGCTTCTTGATACACAGGTGAGTATTAAAGATATGTGCATACTATCAATGACAGGCTACTAATAACATCCGTTATCTTCACAAACTAGCTAAAGCGGCGGTGACTAGAAGTTCTTGAATTGCTGGAACTTATCGCAAAAGCTCATTAAAGATGGGCAGTCACATTAGACATTCGGAATAAATTATTCCATACGTCCATCGTAAAATTATGTTTGAAGATAAATATGATTTTTGAATGTTTTTTTTTAAGCTGATTATAATACATTTTTTTTGTCTTTCTTGTATCGTATTTTTTTTCCTTTTTCGTTCGAGTTTTTGCCTTTGTAACTTAAGACAACACGTTCCGGCATTTCAATCACCACGGATATTAATACTTTACCCTTGAATTTTTTTATATTAATGTTTTTTTTCTTTATTTTGTTGACGGATTTATGTATAAATTTTATTCTGGTTAAGAATTTATTTTATATACACATATATATTCGTTGTATACAGAAAACAGGACAAATGCTAATATTGTGACGTATTATAAACATATAAATAGGGCATATGCATGGCTATTTTAATACGGCAAAATCTTCCTTTTTTTGTAAAATGGAGTGTTTGTGATGTTGGATATAGCCGTATACGAATTGAATTAAATAAACTTTTACTGTATGTATTTGATAATTTGTTTTACTGTATATAATTCATATTATATTATTGTCCAGAACGAAGACTATAATTTTTTACGTAGTAAACCGGTTAGATAATTAAGTATTGGGTAATTCAACCGAGCTGGTAAATTTCTGAGAAATTGTTCCGTCGGTTAGTCTAAGCAATATGCTGTATAATTTATTTGCAACTAATCAAATGCCAACTCTATATAATATCATGTATCATAATTGTTTATAGAAGAAAAATCTATAACTACTATATCTTAGTCCAATTATCGATTAAAGTATTATACTGTATATTACAGTTATTTGGTCTGTAAATTATAAAGCTATATAGTTTATATTTATAGTATTTTGTTTTTATTATTAAATTATTATCAAGTATATACAATATATAATTTTTGCCATATAACTAATTTTAGCATTAGCTTTTAGTTTATTTTTAATACTGTAAGAGGTAATTTTTTTATATAATAAGGCAAGCAAATAAAATTGACAAACAACTCTAAACAAGTTGCTTAAAAGAAAATTAAACCAACTCATATGGTTAGAAGAAGACCTAAACTTGCTAGTTATTAATTAGAAATGGGACAGTATTATAAAAATAGCTAATAAGAATATTTTCAAAAAAAATTTTTTAATGCAAACTTTGCAAAAAAAAGAAGTTAATACTCAAATCTTTAACAATAAAGCTAAGTAAACTAATCTCAAAAGCAAAAAAAAAGAAATTTAATGTAGTACAAAAAAAGTCAAAAGCTAATAAACTTATATATAAAATTAATCACAAATATAAAAATAGTCAAGTTTATCTAAATAGAGGATCTGATAAAAGATTTAAAAGGTTGTAAAAGCTTCTAGTAAAAAAACTAGCAAAGGAATTATACTAGGTAAATGCACAGCATTGTATGTCCGGAACCAATATTTAATATATACACTATATATTTGTATATTAAATATAAGTTGATTATGGTTTTTGTAGATCAGTTGAATGTGATTGGTTGTATATCACATGATGCAGCCGGACAGACAAACATTTGCTGATCAAACTCTTTTGTAAAAATAGAGAGTCCTCCGCTTCGCTCCAGACTAATTAATATATTCAAGTACCAAAAATTAACAAATGTATTAAAGAAGATATAAAATAATAGGCAAAAAAAATATTAATGTTTCTTAAAACAAGCTTTTTAAAAAGATTGCACTAAATAAAATTTTAAAAGAAATAATTTCAAATATAGTCTAGTTACCAATTCAAGTAAAGTACTTATCAAAGTTAAAGAATATTATAAAAATCAGTTTAAAAAAAAAAAGATTAATTAATGATCTGTAAGTCAACTAAAGAATTTTTCATATTAGGATATAACAAAGATCATATATGAACAAGACACAAATAGAACTTTTCAGGTTATAGTGAAGTCATAAAGATTTCTAAACAAATATAGTATTAAAGTAGTACAATCAATAGATGATACCAAGAGTTTTCGATTATTAAATTATTAAATATCGATTTTTTTTTTTGGCAAACTTTACTTTGTATGATCATGACATTTACTATGCTAAACCTTATTAATTAGAATATAGGACAAATTATAGTATTTAATAATAATGAGGTTATTTTATTGTTTTTTTTTATTTTTTTTAATTTTGCTTGTTTCAAAACCTTAAACTAATTAACAGACTGTATTATAATAATCCCACTAGATTTAACCTTAATTTGCTAATTTTAACTTTAACTTAATAACAGAACATCCCTTATATTTATATGATTCAAATAACCAACAATATTACTCAATTGTATTTAGAAGATAACAATTTACAGAATCTTTCGCAGGGATTTCTAAATGAAACAATGAATAGAAAGAAGGAGGACTTGCATCATATATTGGATGCATTGGTTTGATAAAATTAATAGTATATAGTGGAATGTTGCACTTAAACTGATTCATAATAAATGAACAAAAATTTAACCAGGAATTGAGTAAATTGGGTACGAGAATTCTTCTTTCTTGAACTGTTTTTGAATGTCAAGAAATAATTATTATTTTGTAATAAAAGGTTTATTATAACAAAACTCTATATAAATAGCACAATTAGAGTATATTGTGTAGCTTCAAATCCCAAGTCAATTTATTCACAAGAACTTATTTATAAAGATTCATAGTAGAAATATTTTACAAAAAAAATCTTTGAGTAATGCATAAATTGCTGATCTTGAATTTTGCTAAAAGTAGTATTTTACCATATAGCACCTAAGAGTTAACCATATACTTGGCAACTGAGATTTCAATCAGACAAATATCAGCAAAATAAATATATGAAATTTTTCGAAAGAAATTATATGCCGAAAACTTTTAAAAGAATTGCGATCAACGCGAAATCTTTTAAAAGAATCACAATTTTTTAAAAGATTTCGGTATGCATTTCTTTCGAAATATTTCAAAATATATTGCGAAATATTTGTGAAAATATATTGCAAAAATTGCAAAATAGGCCAAATAAAATAATACAAACCTCTATCTAATTATTTTATTTTAGGAGTCGCAGAAGGTAATATTTCACATATTATTGTGTAAATCTGTAGTTTTTACAATATTTTGCAATATTTTACATATTTTCAAAAATTTTTAAAATTTTCGCATTATCAAATTTTATATTTTTATTTATTATTATATTTTTATTTATTATTATTTTTATTTATTATTATTATATATTATATATAGGAAAAGTCTATTTGTAACAGCCTGTTACACACTTATTTGTAACAGCTCATAAGACCATATTAATGTTAAAATAGAGTTAGGATTAGAGTTAGAATTAAGATTAATACAGAATTGCGAGAGGATCATTTTTTGTTAGAAGTGCAATAGGGGTTATCTTAATAAAATTTTGAGTTATAAATAAAGCTGTTACAAATAAGCGTGTACGGTTCTATCTATACTATCTATAGATATACAACTGTATTGTCTAATTAATTTCAATTTAGAACATCTCTATAATTCATCAACTTCATTATACCAATGAACAAGAGTGAGTTCTAATGGATCTTTGTCTATCGCTTGGTAAAACTTGAGTATCAACAGAATCTTATAAATGATATTTTTTATATACATTAGTATATATTACTCACAAAATTAGAGAATATTTCCTAACTTCATCACTTATAGCCGTTATTATCATTATTTATTGTTAAAAAGCGTTAGAATATGTGTAAATCAAATAAAATGAAACTGATACTTACTAAGCCATACCAACGGTATTTCCTTGATTATCAGGTGCACTACTATAATGTTAGAAAACATTGGTTTCCATGAAACTTTGATGTAGCACAAATTATATCAGTACTTTCTAAAGATACAGAAAATATTTCTATACAATTATCTTTGTCAAGGAACACAGTTGATTCCACTTCGAAAAAATCATCAAGGCCAGTTACTGTAGTAAAGTTTGAAAGCTTTCGACTTGTAATGTCCAAATTATTTCTATTTTTTTGAAGAAAATCTTCCAGTTCTTTTGACCTTAACGTTAAAGCACATAGAAGTTTTTCAAACCCTTTTATTCAGTGATATTTTTTAGAAACTTCTTTTCAGTGAGTTTTTTCTGTTTAACCTAATAATAATCGATTATTAGCAATACTTAAGGATTATCTACTAAGCAATGTTGGCATTGGACGTATGTCCAATGCCAACACTAATTTGTTATATTTAAAAGTACTGCATTTAATATTTGTTTCATATAGTCTTTCTTGTTCGACATTCAATAAGGTATTTTCACATAGTCCTTATGAAGTGTTTCATAAGTTTCAGTGGTCATACTATTTATTGACCCATATTTTTTAATTGCAGGTATCATATTACGTAATAGCACCAAGAAAGAAGCTTTGGCAAATGTAGCCCACTTGGTAAATATTTAGAAAATATTTTAACGAATTCTTGGGCCCAATCCACAATTAATTTCTGTAAATTAATCGTTACCGTATATGTCCGAAAATAAGCTACTACCTAAAATAAGCTACCTCCCTGATTTTTTTTAAAAATCTTAAAAAATTCGTTAGCAGTTGCTACATATAAAACTTTTTTTTCTACTAAGTAAACTTCAAAAAGTCGATTAAGTAAAGTTGTTCAGCGCATCAAAATACACCTACAGTAAAAATTTGGTATCGTTTGGATAACTTTTTATTAGTACGTTTTTCAATTTTTTCAAAAAATGCTATATTTCGAAAATAAGCTACTTTACGGATATTGTGTAATTTTTTGGCCAAAAAAGGTAGCTTAATTTCGGACACATACGGTAATATTTGAATGTTTGTAAAAAGCTATGTACCGTATTTGGGATTTTTGTTAACAAAATTATCCTTTGGAACTATGAATTACATAGTCCCGAAGGGTAATTTTTTTAGCAAAAATCTTATTTGTTTTATACCTGTAATTGATTTAAAGAATCGTCAGTAAACGATTCTTCTTGTAATACAATATACATCTGAAGAAATTTGTACTGTATGTGGCATAAACATTTATTACTAATTCCTGGCTTCCTATAATCTTTATATAGGTTGCAAGCATGAAAATTATTACTTTCAATAAATTTCTTAATTCATCTGCTGTCATGCATATTATTTCAGATATATTTGTGAGACCCTTATGCCTAGGAATCAGCATTAATCGCTGCTCAAAGATTTGCATCACTTGTCTTTTATACTGGTTATTTAAAAGTTCTTTAGTATAGTCAAGCATATACTTAAAGAGACCAAGATTAAGTTATGTATTTAATCAGGAATAATAGCCTTGTATATATTAAAGTTGCTAAAAAAAAAAGCATTTACTTATAAATAATAATAATAATAATAATGCATTTATTAGTTTACTTATACTAATAAACCTAATTAACTTTAATTTATACCTTATTTCCCAAAATGCATTTGGTTCAGAATGAATGTTTTTAACTATCCTCTATTACTTTTTTTCATATAATTAGGTGTTCTTGACGATATATTAGTCAAGTTAATATTATTCAAGTCATCTCTCGATACTAAATAAAATAACAAAGACTTCTTGATGCAGATGACTAGTAAATATTAGTTATCTTACTGGCCTCAAGCAAATCAGCCAATAATATTGAAATTCGTGAAGCAAATGTTATTAAGTTACCACAAATGACGAAATTAAGCTCTAGACCATCAGCAATGGGCTTGAGCAAAATCCTTAAGCATTCATGAAAGACTTTTTTTCGTAATTTTCGAAATTCTTTAGAATTTTTTGTTGTAGAATCTTTAGCTTTTAAGATAGGTAGGTACCCGATTAAAGCTTTAGATTCTGGCTTGTTTCGCTAGGAGTTAGGAATGTTACCTAGAGTTTGAAACTAATTTTATTTGATTAAAACCGATTTTATAATATGAAAAATAAACCTGATTCCAAATGCTAATGTTACCTAAGGATAAAAATATAGGGTGTCTAGAAGATTTCCACATATGGTCTAGGGCTGTTGTATCAGAATAAAGGATTATTAATAGTAATTGTTGACCAAGAAGTAATAACGATTCTTCTCGTTCCCACCAGAGGCAATTATATTGCTTTTCAAAGATATGGCACTACATTATTTCTTATCACCTTTTTATTTACAAATTTAAGAACTAATTGCTAATTTATACTATCGATCATTAATAAAGACTTTATTGTCTTTATTAATAATTGATAGTAAAACATATAATTAACGCTTTGAAACTATAATAGAAATTTCTTTGAACGTCATATAAGGGATTGTTGAATTTTCCAGAAATTCTTTTTCAAACTTTGTTGTTGGAAGGAGAGGCGAAATATTCAGATTTGAATGCTTATTGAAAACTTTTATAAAAGCATCACCAGCTAAATTAAACAGTTGATGTTTACTAATAATTTCCATAAATTTACGATATGCATCGTTAAGCCAATCAACTTCGTATGAATGTAGAAGGTTATAAATTGCATCATCAGGTGAAGCACCTTTGTAGTCTTTTGGATCAATTTCGATAGGTATAAAAGAAGACTTAGAATCTGCTAAAAGATGCTCTGTTTCTATATCAGAATAAGGTGAAACTGATACATCTTCGTTCTAACATACGATTATATAACGTTTAATAACTTATAATAGCTTTTATAATGCAACTAACTTTATATATCATAGAATTAACATCATAGTTATTTTCTGTTTGCATAGAAGAGTCTAACTCAGAATCTGACATAACTTCGTTCTTATTTAAGTATAATCATTAATTATCATTTTAAAACTTTATTAACAAATTATTACTAATTTACCCCATATATTATAGAAAATTTATCTGTATAAGAATCATAACTAGAACTATAATCTGGAAGATTATAAATACTAGCATTCACTTGCTCGTCAGGATCAGTTTGACTTGCCTTGTTATTAATATAGGGATGACTTTGAAAAATGTGTTGAGATAATGAACTAGATTTTAAAAAATCACGAGAACAATAAGAGCTGTGTCATTAATCACCTGATTATTTTTTATTAGAGGCCTACCCTCTCTTCTTCTTTAATATATATAGTCAGGTTCTTATATATAATTTTAACTTTTTTTACCCCTTCCCCCTAAAAAATTACCTGATTTTGGCACTTCCCTAAGGATATTGCTAACACATTTTGAAAAAAAAATAGAGAAACAGAAAAAGAGAGAAAAAATAAAGAAAAAGAAAGTAAAGAAGTAAAAGAAAATAGAAGAAATAAGGAAAAGAAAGCAAATAAGAAAAAGAAAGGAAAAGCAAATAAGAATAGTTAAAAGACGAAAAAATGAAAGAGAACAAAAATATGAAAGCAAAAGAAAGCAAAACAAACATAAGAAAATAAAGAAAAAAGCAAATGAGAGAATAGAAAAAGAAAAAAAGTGAATTGAGTGAATAAAATGAATAATAGGATAGAGAGATCAAAAGGTGAAAAATGAAACCGAAAATAAGTGATATTAAGTGATATTAAGCAATATTAAGTGAAATCAAGCGAAAGAGAAAAAGATAAAATGAGAAAATAAAAGTGCACTAGGACACCAGAACTTAGACTGGATTCTGTTCCTTGGATTTAAAAGAGAAAAGTGAATGACAAATGATAAAAAGAAACAAAAAAATATTAAATTAAAGCGATTATGAATTATAAAGAAAGTCCGTAAGAATGTTTAAAAGATAATATTCAGAGAATTTGCTTTGTATCTGTTTGTATCAATTTATATCAATTTATCGATTTAAATCAATTTAACTTTTATTTTTCAAAACAATTTCATATGCTAGTAAACAACTAGCATCATATTAATGCATGACCTAACATATGTGCCAAAGAAACTTTATTTTTCAAACCAATTTCATACGCTAGTAAACAACTAGTATCATATTAATGCGTGTGCACCAAAGAAAATCCCAAGCGGCATTGGGCTTTTAATTATCTTTTGTAACAGACATAATCGATTCAATTTATTACCTAATAAATTAAATCGATTATATCTGTTATGAAATATAATTGAAAGCCCAATATCACTCGGATTTTCTCATTCAGCGAAATTATGCAGTATATAAAAAACTTAACCACACAATAAATCACAGAATATTGTCATTACAAGTATAATGATCAAAATAACAAATATGCGTTTTCATCATTCAAATTTTTTTTCAACCAGTACATTTTTTATTATTACGTTTTATTTTTTTATTTTTTTTCCCTGCTTACAATGAGATAAGTATCTTTCAATTTTTTTTTCATTATGTTTGACATTAACATTTTTTTGTTTACAAATAAGATAAGTACATTGGGAAAATAAATAAGCCGCAGATCTGCACAAATCTGCGACCCTGGAAAATTTTACAAATTTTGCAATAACTTGTGATCCAGTGGTCCAACTTTAACGATTTTGGTACCATTCAATTTGTCTTAATAAGACGGATCGAATGGTACCAAAATTGTTGAATTCCAATCACTAGAACACAAGAAAATCATATTTATATGAATTTTATAAATATCGAACGATCTTGCCAACCAGTGGTCCAAATTTAATGATTTTGGTACCATTCGATTCCTCTCGATGAAACGGTTCGAATAGTACCAAAAACGGCAAAATTGGATCACTAGTTAACAGGTTATTTGTAAAAACAATTTGCGGTGCAGTTCTGCACAGAAATTTAAAAAAGAAATTTATTTTTTTACAAATAACTTGTTAACTAGTGATCAATTTTGACGTTTTTGGTACCATTCGAATCATCTCATCGAGAGGAATCGAATGGTACCAAAATCATTAAATTTGAACCACTGGTTGGCAAGATTGTTCGATGTTTATAAAATTCACATAAATGGGATTTTTTTGTGTTCTAGTAAATGTAATTCAACGATTTTGGCACCATTCGATCTGTCTCATCGAGACGAATCGAACGGTACCAAAATCGTTAAATTTGAACCACTGGATCGCAAGTTATTGCAAAATTTGTTAAAATTTTCCAGGGTCGCAGATTTGTGCAGATCTGTGCTTTATTTATTTTCCTGATGTATCTTTTAAATTTTTTTTCATTATGTTTTCTTCTGGTATGTTTTTCATTATTAGATTTAATTTTTTTCCCTGCTTACGAAAGCCTTTACAATTATATAAATAAAATAGATTTCTAGCATTTAAAGGTAATTGAAATTTCTTTTTTGTAATTTTGAAAAAATGAAAAACACAAAAAACTCATCTTCCACTACTTCTAATATACCACATAATAACTAGGGTACGGAATCGGGCCGGGCTACCCGGGCCCGAACCTGACCCGATCTGCAAAAGTTCTGGGTCGGGCCAGCATTTTTGGGCCCGAATTATAACGGGCCGGGCTCGGGCTTGGTCTGTTAAAATACCGGGCCGGGCCGGGCTTTATAAAAAAGCCCGTAATACCCCTGTAATACCATTATACTATCTCCACTAATATTTAATTTATCTATGTACGTACGTACGTAATGTACAAACAGGTATAACTGTTAAAACGAACAAAAAAGTTCTGTATAGTCTTTTCACCCACCCGGTATAGTATATACGTACTTAATTTAAGATCAGGTGGCTAATATAAATATTATTGAATATTGAGAATACCGAAATATGATACTTTCAAAGCATCTTCGCCGGAAAAAAATTTGAAAGGCCTATTATATCGAAACATTAGGTTAGCATATCTCAAAAAGATATAGATGCATTGAAAAGCTTCTGTCACTTTCAGAACCACGTTCCCTAAACATGAATGATACAAAATAATTTGGTATTTGTATGAATTACAATAACAATTTGAAGGCTACGAATCAACTTGTATATACAAATAAGTAATATTTTATTTATATACATGTTTATTATAAAAGTCTAGATAAGTATAGTGCCTTTTTTATATTTCTTGTTAAGACTTTATTGACACACTAACGCTAAACATGTTGGATAAGTATTTGAACGAAAATTTAATACGTAATGTTGACATTACGGTCTGTACGTTTTGGCATACCAAGATTTGATTACCAATTATTCATCGGATCGTTACGTAATAATACGGTAATAACTGATAAGGTTTTGATTAAACCAAACCCGATATAAAATTCAAATAAACCAGTGTAAACCAGTATAAAATGTACAAGGTTTTTAGTGCTCCTCCTGATTAAGTAAAACCTTAAATAATTTTCACCGAACTTCTAGTCATTAGATACAATTCGCTATTTAATAAGTACTTTAATATCATCAGCTAAGATAAATTCAAAACATCTGTTCCTTATCTTTGCGACCTTAATTTTTGTTTCGCCATTAGGATTATGATTTAATCGCTCATCCCAAATGGGAATAGAAACATGTGGAATAACAAATATAAAAAAAAAAAAAAAGAAAAAAAAAATTTAGAAATATGGATGTGGATTTGACCGTTATCGAAAGTTCGAGTAAAAGTTCCAAAACCTCTTTAGACAAAAATGTAGATCTATCTATTAACGAGGATACCTTTTCGAATAAAAGCATCGATCTAACTATTAGCGAGGATACCTTTTCGAATAAAAGCGTCGATTTAACAATTAGTGAGGATGAAAATTCTGAAATAACCTCTACTACTACTGAAAAGCATAAAGGCAGGGCCCCATCATGGGTTTTTACGGAGGAACACTTTACCAAACTGCCAAGTAATATATAATACAATTAATATTTTATACATTAAAAAAATTTTTTTTTTGAGTATTCATGTCAAATGTGCAATTTGTTAGATAACCGTGCTCAGTGCACTACTGTAAAAATTCTCTAAAATATGACAGCAGCAGTGGAACAAGTTCCTTAATTCGCCATCTAAAAAATACAAATTGTAGTCAGTATCTTAAGAATAAAGTAAAACAACAAACATTGTCATTTTCTCTCAAATTTTCTCAGGAGAAAAGCCGCCAGGATTTGGCAGATATGGTTGTTATGCATGGATACCCATTTCGCATGGTTGAACACCGAGGATTTTTAAAATTCATTAATAACTTGCAGCCGCAGTTTAGAGTGATGAGTGAAAAAACAGTACATGAAGATTGCAAGAAAGTTGTTACAAACCTTGAGATAAAAGTTCGTAAGATGATACACGAAGCTCCCAGAAATTTGAGCTTCACAACTGATATGTGGACATCGAACCAAAATACTGGATACATGGTCATCACGTGTATATATTCATGTTTTTTTTTCTCTGTTATATATTCAATTATTATATCTTTTTATATCGCATCTTTACCAGGTCATTTTATTGGTAACGATTGGATTCTCCGGAAACTAATTATAGCATTTAGATCTGTTCCTGCGCCACATACGGGGATTACGATTAGTGACATGCTTTTTGAATGCTTCGATAATTGGAGTATTGCATCTAGAGTAAGTAATTGTTTTTTTTTTTATTTATATACTTGGTAACATATTTATTGTTTTTATAGACGTTGGCGATTACCTTGGACAATGCGAGTAGCAATGATGCCGCAATGACCATTATGAGGCGTAGGCTTAGTGAACAAGACATGATCATTGCAAATGGAGATTTTCTGCATCAGCGTTGTTGTGCGCACATCTTGAATCTAATAGTTGTTGATGGGCTTAAAGTGGTTAAGAATATTGTTAACAAGGTAAGCAAATTGCTTAATATCTTTAAGTGCATTGTTAATATTATAAAGTCAACTCTTTTTAAATCACACCAGTTTCCAATATATAAAATTAATGAATGGTATAGACTACGCATAACCCATTTTCAATTATTCTATTATTTGGTTCATGGGTTTATAGTATTGAGGTTGCTCTTTAGATATGTGACCCTCAGAAAACAACACGAGAATGGAAAAGTGGAAATAAGGAAGTCGATGATCGTATTAAAAAATTTCAACTTAAGTCACAGAATACGAAAATGTAATCGAATAGCCACGGAATATAAAAATGATCGAATAGATTCCTTTTAATAGATTAGACAATATTCAAAAATTGGTGATGGATTTTTAGCTACCTGATTAGATGGTATATGATAATCAAAACTTTAAGTTAGAACAAACGAAATAATCATTGAATCTTAGCTAAGCAAATTAGTCGTATGTCTGTATATAGTATAAGTTCCTCGATATATTTGAATATCAAATAGTTAATAGTAATCAATATGGCATATGTATTCTTAAGGACAAATAAGAAACAGTATAGTGATGTGGTTTAAAAAGAGTTGACTTACTTACACCGTAGATTGGTATTATAGGTTCGAGATTGTGTGAAATGGATCTATGGTTCAGAACGTCGGGAGCAAAATTTTGAGGATCTTATTGTTGGGTGCTGTAACGAACTTATTTCAAGGCAGCGACCAACTCTCGACGTGATCACCCGTTGGAACTCGACTTACATCATGTTGGCATCTACTATCCCTTATAAGAATGTATTTGAACGCCTCTCATTCCGAGATACCAGCTTTGAGTCAATTGTACCTTCGAATGAAGATTGGGAAAGAGCTAAGAGTCTATGTAACTTTTTAAAACCGTTTCATGAAAGTAAATAATAAATATTAATATTTTTGATATTTTATATAAATGTGGCTTTTAATTAATATTATATTTCAATGCAGTTACTAATCTTATATCAGGAAGCACCTATTCCACTGCAAATATTTTCCTTCCTCAATTGTTAAAAATTAGGGTGCACCTTGAACAGAATTCTACTAACTCAGATCTTTTTCTTTATCAAATGTCTGAGCCAATGCAATCAAAATTTGATAAATACTGGGCAGATACGAGAGATACACACTGCATTGCATCAATGTTAGATCCCCGCTACAAAATGTCATTGCTAACTTATATGTATAAACAAAAGATGTGCTTATCATATACTGAAGCTGAGGAAAAATTAGCTTTAATTAAATCGAGGTAATCCTTATTTATTTCGGTGCTGCTTATTTCACTGACAAACATTTCATCGAAAGTTCACTTAGTCGACATCACATAAGGTTAGGGTTAGCGTTTTAGGTATATATTTTTGGAAAATTATCACTTGGCGTGATGTCGGCTAAGTGAGCTGTTAGTGAAATGATTGTTGGTGAAGTAAGACGGATCCTATTATTTTTATTTCAAATATTGTTCCAAATTTAGTCTCAGTTTGGTAACACTACAGTATACATATTTAATTCTATAATTATAGAGCTATGACGATTTATAATTCAACATACCTGCAGCATAAGGCTTGTTCTAATACTACATATGCAGAAAAATTTTCAGACACTCTTGAGGACGAAGAAATGCACGATTTCGATTCATTTCTTGAGGCCAATAAAGCTAATCATAATCAAAGTGAGATGAATAAATTCGAACAGTACCTAAATGATCCAATTTTTCCCCGTTAGCGTTCAGAGCCATTTGATATTCTTGCATGGTGGAAGGCAAACGCACAAAGATACCCTTCGGTCTCAACAATGGCAAGAGACATTCTTGCGATTCCAATAACATCAGTGGCTTCCGAATCGGTTAATAAACTTATAGGTTTATAATCAAATTTCTTTCAAGAATAAGGCTGATTTATATTTTATTTTTAGGCGTTTAGTACAGCTGGAAGAATTATTGATGAATATCGTTCAAATCTTACTTCGGAGACGGTTGAAATGCTAGTATGCGGTCAAGATTGGTTAAATAGCATGGAGGAGTGGGACCAGAATGATAATTAAATAGATGGTCTTTTTTTTTTTTTTTTATAGAATAGCTATTATTGCTAAATACGCATAATACGAATTAATTGATAAAATGTTTGTATAAGGTGGCAGATTATTGCAATTTGTAGCTTTAATGACATTAAAAAATAATTGATGCTACAATTATATTTGCAAATATCTAACTAAATTGGACTTCACTCTATCATAAAAGTAAGAATGGATTATATCTATTCGAATTTTGAGTATTCTAATTACTAATGGCATTGAAAAAAAATATAGACTGTAGCCATCAAATAATAATTTTGTCATTGATAGATCATATGATCAATTTATGTTATGATAAAAATTGTATGGTATGATCAATTTAAGCTATCACTATCACTATCTATACAAATTTATTTATTATACTAAATTCTTTTTCAAACTTGTTCTTATTAATATGGTCGATGAACTAGCTTCTATAAATTTATCTTTAAATATGTCAAACCAACTATCTCAAATTGATACGTGTTTAGAAAAACAAAATAGAACACTAAAACGAAAATGTAGGTCACCCAAAAGAATATAACAAATAATGTTACTAATGATCATAGTGCAACTTGCCGTTATTGTCCAAAGAATCGGAGCTGTGAAAGTCCTGCAAAAATGAAAACTCATATTGCAAATATTTGCCTCGATATTTCTAAAAATATAAAAGAATATTTGGCAAGAATTACTTTCAAATTATAAGCGGGTAAAAAGCTCAAATCAAAATTAAATCAACATAATCTATCACTACATGAGCAAAATAAATCAACAATCCGACAAATTCATACGTGTTTAAATAAACTTGTACATACATTATCGGCCTTTAAGTAATTAAAATTATTAAATATGATTTTATTATGTCTAAATTAATTTAAGTTTGCAATGCTAAAGCACTGTACAAATTCTAAGGATTTGGGCACATGCGGGCTAAGGGCCGGGCCGGGCCTACTCAAACCCGTTATAGCCCGGCCCGACCAGTGCACTGAAACTTCTAATCGGGTTTTGGCCCGGGTCGGGTTTAAAAATATTTTTGTCGGGTTTATGAAAACCCGGCCCGACCCGGCCCGACCCGGCCCATTACGGACCCTAATAATAACGAACAGATTCGTATTATTTCACTGACAATCACTTTACAGACATAACACTATACCGACAACTATTTTACTAACAAGCTTTTTTTACTGACAAATAACTTACCAACACTCAATTTGCTGACAAGCATGTTTTCATCGACACATTGATTTTATCGACACACACTTCACTGACAGTTAATTTTACTAACAAAATCAACTTACCGACAAGTTCATTTTATCGAAAATAGAATTTACTGACAAAATTATTCTACCGACAATACAATTCACCGATAAACAATTCGCTAACAAACAATTCGCCAGATGCCTTAAGTATCACAGTTGATGCTGACGTTATAGGGTCTCGATTTGAAACTATAAGCCCTGCTAAAATCCACATATACTCTATAAATATAAAATCTATACCCAAACTCTACCCTAATCCTATAAGACAAAGATGAAAAAAACATCCAAAGACAATCTTAAAATTTTATATTAAAATAGGTTATAACTTCAGTATCAGCTATGACAATAATTATTATTATCGTCATTAATAAAATGTACAATTTTTATTGTCATTATTAATAAATTGCATAATACGTAATTATTATTAGTAGTTTATTACATTGCCATGGTCTCATATGTCAACGAGTTGTATTGTTAGCAATTGTATTGTCGGCAAATCGTATTGTTAATATTGTATTGTCGGTAGAATAAGCTTGTTGGTAAATTCTATTTTTGGTAAAATGAGCTTTTTGGTAAGTTGATTTTGTTAGTAAATGTAACTGTCGGTGAAGTGTGTATCGGTAAAATCAACTTGTCGATAAAAAAGGAACTTGTTAGTAAATCAAGTGTTGGCGAATTTTGTGTCGGTAAAAAAAGCTTGTTGGTAAAATGATTGCCGGCGTAGGTTGATTTCTGTAAAGTGATTGTTAGCGATTTGATTGCCACCCATAACAAACAACCTCGAACTGTTCGTTCTCAATCGGTTTTTTATATGCTATATAATACCAATGACCCTAAACAACTATCTCAAAATGTTTGTTCTCAATTGGTTTCTTATAATGACTATAATCCTCAACAAACATCTCATACTTTTCGGTTTCAACCATATAATACCGATGACCCTAAACAACCACAACCATCTCAAAATGTTTGTTCTTAATCTGTTCCTTATGATAACTATAATTCTCAACAAACACCTCATACTTTTCGTTTTTAACTATTTAATACCAATGACCCTAAACAACTATCTCAAAATGTTTGCTCTCAATCGATTCCTTATAATGACTATAATTCTCAAAAACATCTCATACTTTTCGTTTTTAACCATCTCATACTATTCGTCTTCAATCAGTTTCTAATACACCATATAATTCTACTTATTCTTAACAAACATTCAACAACACCTCTCAACAAACACCTCATATTTTTCGTTCTCAATTGGTTTCTAATATACCATATAATTCTGCTTATAATTATGATTCATCAGATCTATTGGAAAGTATTTTAAGCATACAAAGTATTTTATTCAAAATGAGTGGAAAAAGTCGCCAACAACAAACATCTCAACAACACTCTCACCAACCCTCTCGTTGACAATCTTATCAACAATCATGTCAACCTTCTCAAGCACTCCCACCTTCTTGTTATGAATCCTAGTCTCGTTGTTTATCACCAGATAATGATAGAAATCGTTCCTCACCTGATTTAGTTGGATTACGTAAAAAATCAGCCAATCAAGATCCACCACATAATCATAATGGTATGATATATAAGCTTTTTGTTGTTCTTCAAATGGAAACTTTTTTTTTTTATAAAACAAAAAAAAAAACAAGACCGTTACTACCACCACTATTGCCAAGATTTTGAAAGGCTTTACACTCAAAATCAGCAACTGTACTTATTATACAAACGGCTCACTGAAGATGTTCGAGAAATAAAAAATGAACTAAAAAGAAAGCAAGAGGAGCAAGAGAATGAACTCACTTTTCAAGTGATGGACATAAGTGAATTTCTTTCTAAATATATATATATATTTTTATATCAAATATATTCATTGTAAATGTTTGTTTTGTTTTTTTATTTTAAAGGGATATATAATGGCGTTGTAAAGCAATTATTTCTGAACCATGTTTACCCGAACCAGAATGTCCTAAAGGAGGCATTGAAAAATTACCTCAAGAAAAAACTTCCTGACTTTATGCAAAGTATGAGTTCAAACCAGTATACAAACCATTTTCACGGTGAATAGTGTAGTGCGGTACATCATTAATCAATAATATTTTTTTTTAAATATTGTTATTTAATTGATCACTAACGATAACAATTAATATTTGTATTTTTTCATTATGATATTATTAATTGCTATTTTAATTATTTTAACTTAATAAATTTGTGATAATAGCTTTTCACAAAAATGAAGAAGCAGCGTTGCAGAGCATTAGGTTGGCAATGTGAAAAGTTTTTGGCTCAAAACAGTTGCCCTCCTTGAAAAGCAACGCCAAGGCCCCCATAATTATAAAATGGAAAGAAAATCCAAAAATAGGTGATTGTCATTGTTTATTGTTTGAAACAAACAGTGAAAATGTGTTTTGGATCTCTGCGATAGCAAGAGCTGCATTTTTGGAAGTTGCATTTTCTATTCTAACAAGCAAACACTGCGCTTTTGCACTAGCGGTATGCAACATATTCTTAAATCCAAAATCCAAGAGTATTACATGCATCGAGAAAAATATGAAATGTTATATAGAAAAGTATCTTGTATATATTTGCCATTTTCTTTATTTCTTTTATTTTTTTTTTTGTTAATTAACCTGGTGGTCATATTTTATTTTATTATATAGCAGCAAACTACTTTTGCAAATGTCTATTCACTACTGGCTTTTCAAGTTTTACAATTAAAATAAAATTCGTCCAGTTACCATATATACTTATTTGAGACTTGCCAGAGTAGATTTCACCTTACTAGAAACGGGGTATTTATATACCTCCAATTACCAGATCAACGGCTTGGATCTACAGCCAGTTATAACCACCTACTTTTCTTTCAAACTTCTTCCACCTAGATCTGGCAGAGATGTTAACTAACAATAACTGCATACAGAACAAAAAAAAATTTAAACACATATACGAAAGAGAATAAAGGGAATGACAAAAAAAGGGTAAGTAAAAAAAAGGGAGACTATAGAAACTAAACGATAAACTAAAGTTAAATAAACAAGATGAAAAAAGCGAAAAATAGTCAATGGTTTGACATACATATCTTGAAGAAAAAAGAAAAGAAAAAAAACCAAAATCCATGATTAACGATAAAAATTATATATACTGCGCAAGGAATCGCCTCGCCAAAGTATTATATGTACATAAAAGAAACAAAAGAATGTTCTGGAATTTAATTCCGCAAATCTGCCTACTCCACTATACTACGTCTCATTACATGTCCGTTTCTGTTTATCACCTTGCATGCCTTCTTCCCAATTAGGATAGGAACAACAGTGCCGATCTTTTGGAGAGGGTATGCTGAATTTCCCACTTTCTGTCAAAAATTTCAGAAAACTGCTTTAAGCGAAAATATGGTAGTGGGTATACAGTTGAATATGTTCTTGCAACCAAAAACCTTAGAGAGAGTGTTGAAAAACTCATTTTTTTAGTTCACCGCCTAGCCAAGCTGGAATATCTTCATCAACGAAAGAAAACTTCCACCAGAATTTCTTGTGCCAAGGCACCCACTGCCAGTTATCTTGCACAACTGACACTTCTGGCTTGCGTGTCAAATATATAAAGGAGTCCCCTACACAGAAAAAAGGTTGACCTTTATAAAAACCAATATTAGTACACAGCTGCTTCGTCTTTTACTAAAAAATTTTTTGTTTTTTTTTGTTCCATTAGCAAATTTATAATAGCGTAATCTTACGTAAGATCTTATGAACCGTAATATAAACAAAATATTACGTAATATATTTCAAAATATTTCGAAATATCAAATTTTTGAAATATTACGAAAGTAATTTTAAAATATTTCGAAATATATTACGAAATATTTCGAACACTTTCAAAATATTTTAGAACTAGGAAACCAAGCTGAATCAGCAGATTTGTAAC
>QKWP01002398.1:5139-45331 GCA_003550325.1 Gigaspora rosea
GCCACACGTGCACTTTTGGTGCCTAATTTAAGTAGTCCACCCGAAGGTTCTACACTAGCTGTCATACCTGCAGACCAACTACGGGACCTGCCTATTTAAACTCTCTGACCCATGCTCTCCTATTACTATTTTACCTATAAGCCAGTATATATTATGGCTTTTCTAGAGTTATTCACAATAACTACTGACCTTAGGCCTACTTTACTCTCGTAGGGTAAGTAGAAAAGGGACAAATCATTTTTAGTAAAATTTTTTTAATTTTTAAACTAAAATATCTTGACAACTATTTAATTAAATTTGCTAAAAATTTTTTTATTTTAATCTTGAAAATATATAGAATTAAAAAAAAAATTATTAAATTTATTAAAATAGTTGTTAAGATATTTAAGCTTAAAGTCAAGAAAACTTTTACTTAGAAAAAATTTGGCCCTTTTCTACTGACTCACCCCCCATTTGCTTAACCCCAAATTTGAAAAAAAGTTAATATATAAGTTGAAAATAATGTAAGGCTTAAAGTTTATATTAAATTTATATATTTTTATTATAATTTTATTACAATTTATCACACAGTGTGACATGTTCTATAACTGATATACGTATATACAAATTATGATTTTTGATTGGCCAATTTTGTCATATGCTTGCATTTATAAAAAGCTTATATATATATACCAAGAAAATAGCATGTATTTACAGAATAAAAAATATGCATTTATTTATAATGCCTATTATAGAGCCAAGCAATTATTATATATTTAGAGAAGTACTACATTGCATTTAGAGAGATTTGACTAAATTATAATAAATTATTTTAGCAATAATTTTAGTTAATTTAATCTGGTAGTTGTTAAGAAAATCAAGGCTAAAAATTAATATCTATATTTATATAAAGAATAATTTTATATAAATTTTATATAATTGGTTTTTTAAAAAAATATAATAGTAACTATAAGCCAATTGTGCTTATCTAAAAGTATATTAATATAAAAAGCACAAGTTGAATCAATAAATAATGAGTACATACCATGTACATAATGAGAAACAAGTTTTCTGGTATGTACCTTTATTCTACTATAGTTCTGCCAAATAACCATTGCATATTAGTAGCATATAAAGTGCATATAGATCAGATAATAAGAAGTAGATCAATATTGATAACATAATGTAACATACTGGAACATCATATTATCTTACTCTTAGTCCAAATAGTACTAAGAGTAAGATAATGGAATGTTCCAGTATATTACTATTATGTTACTGATATTGATTTACCTCTTATTATCTTACTTATATGCATCCTATATATTATTGATATGCAATGGTTATTTGGTGAATCTATAGTAAAATAATAAATACATACTAGAAAACTTGTTTCCGGTTATGTACCTGGTATATATATATTATTCGTTAATATAATCTGTGAAAGTTGATAAAAATAAAATTATAAATATATTAATTTTGTGCTATAAAAAAATAACTATAAAAATATTGACTATAAGTTTTATTAAGTATATTTTAAAAATTTAAAACTTAAGGGTAGAGTGTACATTGATCATTTTATATATAAAATCGATGGTCTTTTTTTTGTATAACAGATTATATAGTAAACACACCTCTAATTGGGTAATTACCTGTTTTAGAGGTCATCTAAAGCAGAGCAGAATCTCGTAACATGTGACCAATCAAATTATAGAAATCTGATGATCTTTGGTGAAGCAAATATGAAAAATACAAAAAACAATAGTCTAAATCTACCTTAATAGATTAATTAAAAATGTTGGGAAGGAAACTTTGCTTATATAACTATCTAAAAACTTACCTAACTTTAATATATGATGACCCTAACTCTAAATTTAATTTACTAAAATATATATTAAGAATCTACTCTGCTTTAGATACCCACCTGTTTTAGAAATATTTTTACTATTTGTTTTTGTATAATTCCAGTAAATTTAGATATAAGGAAGTATATTTTTTTAAAATAATACAATTGCTAAAGATTTTTCTACTATAAATAGAAGGTTTAATCTGTATATTGCCAAATTTTGGTAAAGATTTTGGCAGTGGTTTTAAAAAACTTTTATTAGTGGTGTATTTCAAATTTTGTATGAAATTCTAATGTACCACCAAAATTATATAATAAATAATCTACATACACTCTACCTTTAATAGATTTAAAAATTATTTTACTAAATATATCTATATAGTGCTTTGCTATTTATATATATATTTTTTTTAATTTTAACTAGGTGGTCCGGTTATATTTTATTGTAAAAACTATAGTTACATATGCAAATGCTATTACTATGGTTCGATCTACTGATCTAAAACTAAAACTATAACTCGGCCAGTTACCATAAGCACTTAACCGCGACCTGCCAAGGATAGATAATATCTCACTATATCCGTTGTACCTAATGGCCTCAAGATACAGCTCACCGACAGAGATCTATCAGCTCGTCTGTCCCACCTAATTTCTTTCAAACTTCTTCCACCTAGATCCTGGCAAAAAAGTTAAACAACTACTATCTGCAACTAACAAGAAAGATAAAAAAAAACACAAAGTATAAGAAGAGGGTATAAGGGGAAAGTGAAAAAAGTGAAAATAAAAATTGGGGAAATCTACATATCCTAAACGAAAAACCTAAAGTAAATGGACAAGATGAAAAAAGCGAAAGAAAAAAAGTGGTCGCACATACATATGTTGTAAAAAAGAAAAGAAAACTATGTAAAAATTCCTCCAGCGGTTTCTCCGAAAAAACCTCACATATCATTCATTGCTTATTTTGTTTCCAAAACATACTCGTGATCTTGAATCCGAAATAGTAGGTGCCTTTCTAATTGGGACGGAGTAAACACTGTGGAGAGGGTGCGCAGAAAAGCCCACTTTTTGGAATTTTTTTTTTGGGGAAGCCGTTGACACCAGAGAAAGTTTTCTAAACCCAAAAGGAAAGTAAGTGTTACGCTATATGGAATAATATATCTAACCAGGCCTTTGCTTTATATTCATATCCACAGAGCTTGACAAACCTCCAGAGTTGCTCTACTACTTCTTCGCTCGATAGTACCAAAGCCCGCCAAGGTGCCTCGCTTAAAAGCTGCATGTCTTTTTCATCACTATTTTATAGCACAGAACCTCTAGTGAATAGTTTTTGTACCCGACAGCAGCTTGGTGAAGGTTTGTTGTGATAAATATGTTAGCTGTATAGTTTTCCATAGTTCAATTTTTTGTGGAAGGTTTGGTACGAGGGATCATTAGGAAGAGTTTGTTTATGAGTACTTTGCTATTTATATTATATTATTTTAAAAAATAATTATTTATAGTATAATATATTCAGTATTGACTAAACTACTAGTTGACCAAAAATTTGCTAGTCAATAGGCAAAGAACCTCTTGTCAAACTAGTTTGGTCAAATTGGTCAAATAGTTTATTATATAAATATAGTATATATATATAAATCTTTAATTTTTTAATAAATTTATTCATATTTATATTATAACTAATAACAATTTATTGCTATAAACAAAAATAATTATTTAATAAGCTTAAATAGTTTATTTTTAAATTTTTGAATTAATAAGGGTATAAACATTTATCATCTGATTTTTTAGAAGGAAGGGGTTAGAGAGATTATCAGGTGCTATATAATATAGTATTACTAGCTAATCAAAATTGTATAAAATTTTTAATAATAATAATTAAAAATATAAAAATTTTATTCTATATTAATCTCTAGCAATGATTTTCTTTACAATTGCTAATCCAAATTAGATAAAAAATTTCTGAAGATATAAATTATATTTGGCTACAACATATTAAAATTTTAGCCAATTTGGATTAGTAATTTTTGAAAAATGGTTTAATTAGGCTTAGACTCAATTATGGTTTGGTCCGGGTCTGGTCTGAAGTCTGTAGATTGGTCTGAGTTCAAATATATTTATACATATTTTTTTAGTGCTGAAAATATTTACTTAGTACATGAAGTTAGAATTAATTAGTAAAATTTTGTGAATTTTAAGATTTTATAAAATTTTATCAATAAAATTCTATAAAATCTTATAATTCAAACTTTATATACTAAGTAAGCATATTCAGCATTTAAAAATACATCAAAATAGCATAATTATTTTTATTTTATTTGAAATTAGAGAATAAATGCATGATTTTGGATTTTTGATCAAAAAAAAATTTAAGGATCTTTTCTCCAAATTTCAAGTAAAATAAAAACAACTTTGCTAATTTTCGTATTTTTAGGTGCTGAACAAGTTTGCTTAATCCTTTAAGTTAGAATTAATTAGTAAAATATTAAAAATCATAAGATTTTATTAAATTTTATTAATAAAATTCTATAAAATCGTATTATTCTCCAAATTTTACTAATTACTTCTAACTTAATGCATTAATTAAACTTGTTCAGCATCTAAAAATACATTAAATCAGCAGATTTACTTAAAATTTGAAGAAAAGATGCTTAAATTTGACTTTTTTGATCAAAAATTAAAAATTATGCATCTATTCTCTAAATTTCAAGTAAAATAAAAATAATTATGCTATTTTGATGTATTTTAAATGCTAAACATATTTACTTAGTGCATAAAGTTAGAATTAATTAGTAAAAATTTGTGAATTATAAGATTTTATAGAATTTTATTAATAAAATTCTATAAAATCTTATTATTCGCCAAATTTTACTAATTAATTCTAACTTAATGCATTACATCAGTGAATTATATAAATGTAATCTTACGTAAGTTATTACAGCCCAAAAACTTGCGCAAGAATTATGAATCGACGTGAAATATTTCGCAATTTTCAATTACGGAATATTATGAAATTCATATGTAAAAAATTACGCAATATTATATCACAATAATTCGAAATAAATCGCAACAATGTGCATTTAAATACCTCATAACGATGACTATTGATAAAAATAGTAATCAGTAATAATCAGCTAATTAATACTATTATTTTTAAACATTTTACAGGTTTTCACAAGTTTTCGCAAGGTTTCGCAATTTAGTATAAAATTTTATATTTTTTTATTTATTTTTATTTATTATTATTATTATATATTATATTTTAAATAAATATATATTTTTAATCAATATTATATATTTTATTATATATTATTATACATTTTTTACAAAAAAATAAAAAAAATAACAAAAAAAATAAAAACAAAAAAAACTAAACCCGAAAAAAATAATAAAAAAAACAAAAACAAAAAAATAGTAATATTTTGAACCTTTTTGCACTTTATTGCATAATGCTAGCTCTATACACTTATTTTTTTCACTCTGCAGTTAGCTATTATTTTTTTTCTTCTTTGTTTTAACTATAATATTCGCTTATATTCGCTTATATTCGCTACTTCCTAAAATATAAAAAATGACAAAAAAAATAAACCCAAAAAAAACACAAATGAAAAAATAGTAATATTTTAAACTACTTCATACTTCGTCGCATAATACTAGCTCTATATACTTATTTTTCTTACCCTGTAGTTAGCTATTATTTTTCTTCTTCTTTGTTTAACTATCATATTCGTTTATATTCACTAATATTCACTCATATTTGCAACTTCCTAATAAGTATAAAAAAAACAAACAAAAAATGAAAAAAACTGAAAAAAATAAAAAAACAAAAACAAAAACAACAAATAACTATTATATTTGCTTATATTCGCCCATATTCGACTATATTCGCTCATATTCGTGACTTTTTGCAAAGTGCAGAATTGGTGTTCTTGTAAAGTCAAGTTGTTTTCTTGCAAAGTTCCAAAAGAAGTAAGGGATAAATAAAATAAAATAAATTAATAAAATAAGTAAAAAAAGAAAACAAACAAAAAACAAAAATGTAAGCTAACTAAAAAAAAAAAAAATGAAGCTCCAAATTTCTATTTCTCTAAAGATTTTGAGAT
The DNA here is from genome assembly GCA_003550325.1 of Gigaspora rosea. Taxonomy (NCBI): domain Eukaryota; kingdom Fungi; phylum Glomeromycota; class Glomeromycetes; order Diversisporales; family Gigasporaceae; genus Gigaspora; species Gigaspora rosea. Next base: position 11,065 of record QKWP01002398.1, read on the forward strand.
CTTGCAATTTAGAAATTGTTGAAGTTTTTCGCAAAGTGCTGGAATAAAATAAATTAATAAAATAAAACAAAAAAAAAACAAAAACAAAAACATGAAATGAAGAATAAATAAAACGAAACCTTGCAAAAACTTGCGAAACTTGCGAAAACTTGCATTCTTGAAATTTAGAAATTGCTATAAAAATTAGTTGTATATTCTTGCAAAGTGTTGAAAGGCTAAGTTGGCTTGTGCAAAGTGTTGAAAAGTCATTGGATCTCTTGCAAGGTGCTAGTAGTAAAGTATAGAAATAAAATAAAAGAAATTAAAAAATTAAAAATTAAAAAATAAAAAAAAAACAAAATAAAACTAAAAAAAATGAAATGAAACCAAAAAAACAAAAGGAAAACGAAAAACAATGTAAAATTGATAGAAGATCTAAATATTAAACAAAAAAAAAATAAACAAAGATCTAATCTGATCTTGTAGTACAATCATCAAAAATCATCGAAACATTTTGAAAATATTAGTCAAACGCAACCTTGTTATGATCCAGGTTACAGATCGTTCTAAAATATTAAAAAATCGTTCAAAAACATTTTTTTTTTTTTCTTAAGCCAGTTTGCTTTATTTTGTCTTTCTCTCTTTTTTTTAACCTACATTTTTTTGAAATTTTACTTTTTTTTTTTTTTTACCCGGTGATTTGGGTTAAATTTTCGTGATGAAAATGTAATCGGTAAAGATCTGTTAATCGTTATATATCGTTTCAAATAATTATAATTATAATTGATTTATAGATGTTATATATCGATTAATATCTATATATAAAAGTTGATGTGCAAAGTGCCGAAAAATTGTTGGTTTTTTTGCAAAGGGCTAGGTTCTTGTAAAGTGCCAAATAAAATGAAAAAAAAATAAATATATCGGTAAATAAAAAAAACCGGATCGAAAGCAAAAAACAAAACAAAAATAAAAAAAAAAACAAAAAAAAACAATGTATATAGAAGATTTAATTTATAAACAAAGATCTAATCTGATCATGTAATACAAAATTGTAGATTAATTTGATATATTATACAAAATTTTGAAATATTTCGAAAAAATAGTCCAATGTGCGAATTAATGTGATTTAATTTACTGTTCATAAATGTTTCATAATATTACTCTGTCTATTTCGAAACTTGCAAAATATCTTACATAATATTTCGTAATATCTTATGTAATATTTCGTAATTTATTATTTCACAAGTTTTCGAAATAACTTACTATATATTACGCTATTTTTATGGACCATAAATTATTTTGTAATATTATGGCCTATTAAATTTGCTGATGTAAGTAAACTTGTTCAGCATCTAAAAATATATTAAATCAGCAGAGTTTACTTGAAATTTGAAGAAAAGATGCTTAAATTTGACTTTTTTGATCAAAATCAAAAATTATGCATCTATTCACTAAATTTCAAGTAAAATAAAAATACACGTCACTCTGGTTATTTCAACATTTTTGGTTCATTAGTAAAAAAATTCAAAATGTCGATACAATGAGTTATACCGACATTTTATATTAAATTTTTGAAAAAAAATTGTCGGTATAGAAAGATTTTACTATGATATTGTTATATCCAGATGTCAGTATAACCAGAGTGATATGTAATTATGCTGTTTTGATGTATTTTTAAATGCTGACATGTTTACTTAAACATTTGTGAATTATAAGATTTTATAGAATTTTATTAATAAAATTCTATAAAATCTTATGATTCACAAAATTTTACTAATTAATCTTTACTTTATGCACTAAATAAACTTATCAGAAACTAAAAATATATTAAATCAGCATTATTGTTTTTATTTTACTTGAAATTTGAAGAAATGTGCTTAAATTTGACTTTTTTGATCAAAAATCAAAAATTATGCATTTAATATCTAAATTTCAAATAAAATAAAAACAATTATACTGATTTGATGTATTTTTAAATGCTAAACATATTTACTTAGTCATAAAGTTAGAATTAATTAATAAAAATTTGTGAATTATAAAGATTTTATAAAATTTTATTAATAAAATTCTATAAAATCTTATGATTCACAAAATTTTACTAATTAATTCTAACTTTATGCACTAAGTAAACTTATTCAGCACCAAAAAATACATAGAAGCATATTATCTTTGGACCAGTCTGCAGACTTCAGACCAAATCTGAACCAAACTGGGTCTAGTCAGTATATATTATTTGCTTGAATTTGATTGGCTAGTTTAGTATTAGGTGGGGGAAGGGTGGTACNATTCTATAAAATCTTATGATTCACAAAATTTTACTAATTAATTCTAACTTTATATACTAAGTAAACTTATTCAGCACCAAAAAATACATAGAAGCATATTATCTTTGGACCAGTCTGCAGACTTCAGACCAAATCTGAACCAAACTGGGTCTAGTCAGTATATATTATTTGCTTGAATTTGATTGGCTAGTTTAGTATTAGGTGGGGGAAGGGTGGTACCCTCTTAAAAGGTGGAAATCACCTGATAAATATCTATACCTAAATACTCATTATATACAAACTAAAAATATATTAAATAAATTAAATTATAAAGTTTAATTTAATTAGTTAATATAAATATATTATATAGGGAAAATAAATTTGTCGCACCCGCGACATGTCGCACCCCCTGCTTCGACCAATCAAATCGCACGATTTATAGGCAAAAATTTTATATTTTAAAAATTTAAAATTTTACTTAATAAAGTGTAAAATATATATAATATAGCATACTATATAACGTAAAATTTAATTCTGAACAACTTTTTCTAAGTCGTCAAGATAGGTAGTCTTAGTAAAAAAAACGTTTTATAAGAAAAATCAAAATTTCCCAAAGTTAGCACATATAAAACTTTTTTTTTACTAAACTAATATACTTTTTAACTTAGAAAGAAGTTGTTTAGCATAAAATTTTACATGTAATACTTGAACATAAATATAGATTATATTAGTAAAAAAAATGATTTGTATGTGCTAATGATCTAAATTTTTGATTTTTCTTATAAAACAGTATTTTTTTACTAAGACAGTCTATCTTTACGACTTAGAAAAAGTTGTTCAGAATAAAATTTTACATTATATGCTTTGATATCGCTTATTTATTTTTACATTTTACTAGTAAAATTTTTAATTTTTAAAACTTAAAATTTTTTGTCTACAAAATCGTGCGATTTGATTGGTCGGAATCAGGGGATGCGACATGTCGCGGGCGCGACAAATTTCTATTCCCTATTATATATTACATATATTATTTGACCAATTTGACTAGTATTAAACTCTTGGACCAGACCAGTCAAACTGCTTAACCATTTACTAGTCCAACCTAATACTAATTATATTCTAAATAAAATTACGTTATATTTTAAAAACTTTTTAAAACTTAAATTCTAATTTTAACTAAAATTATAATCAAATAACCCATGGTAATAATCACTACCTCTAAATATATTTAGGATTAGAGTGAGCTTATTAAATTTTTTTTTATATAATATAGTATATATAGCTTAGATATTGGGTCCTGATTTTAGTTCTTATAAAGTTTTTAGAAGGTTTGAGCATTTTTATTTAGAGTACTAATCCCATTTACTATATATTTTTAAGATACAAGCATCCTGGTAATCATTACTACTAGCTATAGTTAGTAGGATTCTTAATTCTAATACAAAAACTTGTTAAAATTTTTATATATAAAATTTATAAAAATAAATTTTACAAAAATATATAATAAATAATAATATAAATATATTTTACTAAAAGTATTAAAAATAATTGATTCAAAATTAAGAAGAATATATTTATTTTTAAAAACTTGTATTGTAAATACATATTTAATTTTTTTAGTTTAATTAAATTAAGAATATTACTAAAAAATATACTAAGTAAATAGGATTAGATACTCTAAGTAAAAATGTTCAGGACATCCAAAAATAATATAAAAACTAAAATTGAAACCTATATATTATATTATATATAAAAAACAAAATTTCTAACTTTTACTCTAATCTAAAAATATCTAGGAGTGTTGATGATATTTCTAATAATATTCTAAAATTAAATCCAAATTTAAAAACAAATTTATTAATAAAAATATAAGTTTTTAAAAACTGTTATATTAAATATAAAAATAAATACTTTATAGAAATCTTTATTATTTAATATATTATTATATAAAATTAAAAAACAACCTTAAATAAAAATCCTAATATATAATAATATAAAATAAAATCAGAATATAAATTAATTATTCTGATTAATTTTGATACAAATTTAAATAAACTAAATTAATTATATATTTTCTGAAATACAAATATTAAACAAAATTAAATATAATATTTGCCTTTATAATTTATACACGTGTATATTCATTTAAAACACAAGTATTAAAGTGAACATTATTAGACTTTTTTAATCTAGTAATTTATTAAATCAATTAAATAATTAGTTAATATATCTCTTTAAATTCAAAAATTAAAATAAAAAAAAAATCAAAATTCATACCCTAGTAATTTATTAAACAATTAAATAGTTACAGTTAATAATGCATTAAAGTAAACAGAATTAAACTTTATACTCACACTGGTAATTTATTGAATGATCAAATGATTATGGTTAATCACACATTCTCTTGAAACACAAACTTTAAAGTGAAAAGAATTAAACTTCATACTCACTCTGTAATTTATTGAATAATCAAATAATTATAGTTAATCACACATTATCATGAAACACAAATGTTAAAGTAAACAGAATCAAACTTTATACACACCCTGGTAATTTATTGAACGATCAAATGATTACAGTTAATCACATATTCTCTTGAAACACAAATGTTAAAGTGAATAGAATCAAACTTATACTCACACTGGCCATTTATTGAATAATTAAATTATTATGGTTAATCAAACATTCTCTTTGAAATACAAATATTAAAGAAACAGAATCAAACTTCATACTCACCCTGGTAATTTATTGAAAAATCAAATTATTATGGTTAATCACAAATTCTCTTGAAACACAAATGTTAAAGTAAACAAAATCAATCTTTTACTCACACTTGTAATTTATTGAATGATCAAATGACTACGGTTAATCACACATTCTCTTGAAACACAAAGTTAAAGTGAATACTCACACTGGAAATTTATTGAATGTTCAAATGATCTACAGTTAATCATATATTCTCTTGAAACACAACCCTGTTAAAGTGAACAGAACAAACTTCATACTCACCCTGGTAATTTATTGAATGATCAAATGATTACAGTTAATCACATTTTCTCTTGAAACACAACTGTTAAAGTGAACAGAATCAAACTTCATACTCACACTAGTAATTGATTGAATGATCAAATAATTAAGGTTAATCACACATTCTCTTAAAACACAAACATTAAAGTGAACAGAATCGAACTTCATACTCACACTGGTAATTTATTGAATGATCAAATGATTATGGTTAATCACATATTCTCTTGAAACACAACTATTAAAGTGAGCAGAAACAAGTTCATACTCACACTGGTAATTATTAAATGATCAAATGATTACAGTTAATCACACATTCTCTTGAAACACAAATATTAAATCAAACTTTATACTCACACTGGTAATTTATTAAATGATCAAATGATTACAATTAATCATATATTCTCTTGAAACACAAATGTTAAAGTGAACAGAATCAAACCTCATACTCACCCTGGTAATTTATTGAACAATCAAATCATTATGGTTAATTACACATTCTCTTAAAATACAAACGTTAAAGTCAAACTTCATACTCACGCTGGTAATTTATTGAATGACCAAATAATTATGGTTAATTGCACATTCTCTTGAAGCACAAACGTTAAAGTGAACAGAATCAAACCTCACACTCACCCTGGTAATTTATTGAATGATCAAATAATTACAGTTAATCACACATTCTCTTAAAATACAAACATTAAAGTAACATAATCAAACTTTATACTCACACTAGTAATTTATTAAACAATCAAATAATTATGGTTAATCACAAATTCTCTTGAAACACAAATGTTAAAGTGAACAGAATCAACTTCATACTCACGCTAGTAATTTATTGAATGATCAAATGATTACGGTTAATCATACATTATCTTGAAACACAAACGTTAAAGTGAACAGAATCAAACTTCATACTCACGCTAGTAATTTATTGAATAATTAAATAATTAACATTAATCACACATTCTCTTGAAACACAGACATTAAAGTGAACAGAATCAAACTTCATACTCACTTAGGGGATTTATTGAACAATCAAATGATTACGGTTAATCGCACATTTTCTTGAAACACAAACATTAAAGTGAGTGAATAAAACTTCATACTCACCCTAGTAATTTATTGAATGATCAAATGATTACAGTTAGTCACACATTCTTTTGAAACACAAATGTTAAAATGAGCAGAATCAAACTCATATTCACCCTGACAATTTATTGAAATCAAATGATTATAGTTAATCACAAACTCTCTTGAAACACAAACATTAAAATGAACAGAATTAAACTTTATACTCACCCTGGTAATTTATTGAATGATAAAATAATTACAGTTAATTACACATCTCTTGAAATACAAACTTTAAAGTGAACAGAATCAACTTCATACTCACTCTGATATTTTATTGAATGATCAAATGATTACAGTTAATCACACATTTTCTTGAAACCCAAACGTTAAAGTGAGCAAAATCAAACTTCATACTCACTCTGGTAATTTATTGAACAATCAAATAATTACAGTTAATTGTACATTTTCTTGAAAAACAAACGTTAAAGTGAATAAAATCAGTCTTCATACTCACTCTGGTAATTTATTGAATAATCAAATGATTACAGTTAGTTACATTCTCTTGAAACACAAACGTTAAAGTGAACAGAATCAAATTTCATACTCACCCTGGTAATTTATTGAATGAGCAATTAATCACACATTCTCTTGATACACAAACATTAAAGTGAGCTGAATCAAACTTCATACTCACCCTGGTAATTTATTGAATGATTAAATGATTATGGTTAATCATACATTCTCTTGAAACACAAACATTAAAGTGAACAGAATCAAACTTCATACTCACCCTGGTAATTTATTGAACGATCAAATGATTACGGTTAATCACACATTCTCTTGAAACACAAACATTAAAGTGAACAGAATCAAACTTCATACTCACACTGGTAATTTATTGAACGATCAAATGATTACGGTTAATCACACATTCTCTTGAAACACAAACATTAAAGTGAACAGAATCAAACTTCATACTCACACTGGTAATTTATTGAACGATCAAATGATTACGGTTAATCACACATTCTCTTGAAACACAAACGTTAAAGTGAACAGAATCAAACTTCATACTCACACTGGTAATTTATTGAACGATCAAATGATTACGGTTAATCACACATTCTCTTGAAACACAAACGTTAAAGTGAACAGAATCAAACTTCATACTCACACTGGTAATTTATTGAACGATCAAATGATTACGGTTAATCACACATTCTCTTGAAACACAAACGTTAAAGTGAACAGAATCAAACTTCATACTCACACTGGTAATTTATTGAACGATCAAATGATTACGGTTAATCACACATTCTCTTGAAACACAAACGTTAAAGTGAACAGAATCAAACTTCATACTCACACTGGTAATTTATTGAACGATCAAATGATTACGGTTAATCACACATTCTCTTGAAACACAAACGTTAAAGTGAACAGAATCAAACTTCATACTCACACTGGTAATTTATTGAACGATCAAATGATTACGGTTAATCACACATTCTCTTGAAACACAAACGTTAAAGTGAACAGAATCAAACTTCATACTCACACTGGTAATTTATTGAACGATCAAATGATTACGGTTAATCACACATTCTCTTGAAACACAAACGTTAAAGTGAACAGAATCAAACTTCATACTCACACTGGTAATTTATTGAACGATCAAATGATTACGGTTAATCACACATTCTCTTGAAACACAAACGTTAAAGTGAACAGAATCAAACTTCATACTCACACTGGTAATTTATTGAACGATCAAATGATTACGGTTAATCACACATTCTCTTGAAACACAAACGTTAAAGTGAACAGAATCAAACTTCATACTCACACTGGTAATTTATTGAACGATCAAATGATTACGGTTAATCACACATTCTCTTGAAACACAAACGTTAAAGTGAACAGAATCAAACTTCATACTCACACTGGTAATTTATTGAACGATCAAATGATTACGGTTAATCACACATTCTCTTGAAACACAAACATTAAAGTGAACAGAATCAAACTTCATACTCACACTGGTAATTTATTGAACGAGCAAATGATTATGGTTAATCATGCATTCTCTTGAAACAAAACATTAAAGTGAACAGAATCAAACTTCATACTCACCCTGGTAATTTAATGAACAATCAAATGATTAATAATTACACATTCTCTTAAAACACAAACTATAAAGTGAACAGAATCAAACTTCATACTCACATTGGTAATTTATTGAATGATCAAATGATTATGGTTAATCACACATTAAAGTGAACAGAACAGAATCAAACTTCATACTCACACTGGTAATTTATTGAATGATCAGATGATTATGGTTAATCACAAATTCTCTTGAAACACAAACATTAAAATAGGATCAAACTTTATGCTCACCCTGGTAATTTATTGAATGATCAAATGATTACAGTTAATCACACTTTCTTGAAACACAAACGTTAAAGTGAACAGAATCAAACTTCATACTCACACTGGTAATTTATTGAACGATCAAATGATTACAGTTAATCACACATCTCTTGAAACACAAACGTTAAAGTGAACAGAATCAACCTTCATACTCACGCTGGTAATTTATTGAATGACCAAATGATTATGGTTAATTGCACATTCTCTTGAAACACAAATGTTAAAGTGAACAGAATCAAACTTCATACTCACACTGGTAATTTATTGAACAATCAAATGATTACGGTTAATCACACATCTCTTGAAACACAAACATTAAAATGAACAGAATCAACCTTCATACTCACGCTGGTAATTTATTGAACAATCAAATGATTACACATTCCCTTGAAACACAAATGTTAAAGTGAACAGAATCAAACTAATACTCACCCTGGTAATTTATTGAACGATCAAATGATTACGGTTAATCACACATTCTCTTGAAACACAAACGTTAAAGTGAACAGAATCAAACTTCATACTCACACTGGTAATTTATTGAATGATCAAATGATTACGGTTAATCACACATTCTCTTGAAACACAAACGTTAAAGTGAACAGAATCAAACTTCATACTCACACTGGTAATTTATTGAACGATCAAATGATTACGGTTAATCACACATTCTCTTGAAACACAAACGTTAAAGTGAACAGAATCAAACTTCATACTCACACTGGTAATTTATTGAACGATCAAATGATTACGGTTAATCACACATTCTCTTGAAACACAAACGTTAAAGTGAACAGAATCAAACTTCATACTCACACTGGTAATTTATTGAACGATCAAATGATTACGGTTAATCACACATTCTCTTGAAACACAAACGTTAAAGTGAACAGAATCAAACTTCATACTCACACTGGTAATTTATTGAACGATCAAATGATTACGGTTAATCACACATTCTCTTGAAACACAAACGTTAAAGTGAACAGAATCAAACTTCATACTCACACTGGTAATTTATTGAACGATCAAATGATTACGGTTAATCACACATTCTCTTGAAACACAAACGTTAAAGTGAACAGAATCAAACTTCATACTCACACTGGTAATTTATTGAACGATCAAATGATTACGGTTAATCACACATTCTCTTGAAACACAAGCATTAAAGTGAACAGAATCAAACTTCATACTCACTCTGGTAATTTATTGAACGATCAACTGATTACGGTTAATCACACATTCTCTTGAAACACAAATGTTAAAGTGAATAGAATCAAACTTATACTTACGCTAAACGATTAAATGATTAGAGTCGTTTAATTAATGCTTTTTTGACAAACCGAAACTATATAAGGTATCATTTTATAACACTCACGTGCTAATAAATAATTTACATTATTAGAGAAGTTTTATTAATTTGTTAATTTTAATAAATTCATATGATTTCTAATTCAATACCTCTTTTTCTAACTTCACTAAAAGGACGACGAGGCAAAACAAAAAAAAACTTCTTTTACTATTTCATTTTCAAAAAAAATATCATTATTTTAATAATAATTTTTATAATTTAATACCTCGTTTTTCAAGTGCCCAGGAAGAGTAATAAGTGCCAATTGGACAATTAAAATCAAAATAGCAAAGACTCTTGCAGGTTGCATTTTTTTTTAAATCAAAAAAGGTCGTTTTTTAACAGTGTATTGTTTTTTTTTAAAAAAAAAAAAAAAGAAAAGAAAACGCCTTTATTGTTTTGTATGAAGTGGAGACAAGATTCCCAGAGGAACGTCGGGGCTATTTATACATTTCATTAGGTAACAAGTAAAAGAGCGTACATTTATATAAATATGCATTTTCAAAGCCATTATCAACTCTTTTTCACTCAGACACAAACAATTAAGTTTATTTTTTAAAACCATTACCCAGCCTAATCNTTATCAACTCTTTTTCACTCAGACACAAACAATTAAGTTTATTTTATAAAACCATTACCCAGCCTAATCAGTAATCTTTCAAAGCCTTTGCTTAGCATAAACAATAATAATAATAATCTGTATATAAAAAAATGTACAATAAATTTTTTCAAATCAAGAAAAAGATATTTGTGCATGTTAACTAGGTTCTTGATATAGTTGTTAGACGGAACCTTTTTTGCTTGATGACGAAAGACGAAACTTAAGCCCGAAATTCTCAAAATTGACGAAACCTCAAATTCTGAACACTCCGATGAATCATGTTTGTTTTACGATTTAAAGATTTGCTACACGAAACCCGCAAGATATCATACAGTCATAATATTATATATGGAAATAGATATCGTTATGCTAAATATATATTTGTGGCTAACATCGCTAATATGTTTTTAGTTAAAAGTGGTCAAATGTTTGTAGCTATAATACTTGAACCTGTATTTGGAGTATGAAGTGCACTGTGTAAAGTACACATAAATAAAGCGCATAGGGCATTATTTTACATGAGCATCATCAAAAACTGAATCCTACGCATTTATTTGGAACATTCTGACAGTTTTTGTCAATGGGGCCAATCTGATCGGAGCACTTAACTGAATTTTTTATTTCAAGAGGTTCATTGCGAATCCACCAGAGCGGCCTTCAAAATTACGGGTGTCCGATCCAGTCCGACTCGGCTCCTTGAGCTCGAGCTCGAATACTAAAAGTCACATGCAATATTAGACAATATAAACAGCCATTTTTACATTTTTTTGAAAAATGAGTTTTTATTAGATTCATACAAATTATGACATGATTAACATTTTTTCAATTATAAACGAAAGTCGGTTTGCATAATAAATATTCAAGATAATGTAAAAGAAAAATTACACGAGGCTTCTAGAGCCAATACAGATCCGATAGTCACCTGCTACCTTTAACCAATCAAAATCGTGAAATTTGAAAATCAAAACTAATGATTAAACTCATATCTGTGAAACAGGTAATAGGCAAAAAAAATGGGTGGCGCTTCGCGCCACCTTGTTACACTAGTAACTATAAAAATTTAGAAATCGATCATCGATTTTTAAAACGATTTTGAGTTTTCGATCATCGATTTTGATTTTTAGAATCGAATCGCATCCCTAACTCAATTCAAATCCATGAAGTCGAGTTTTAATTTAGATTTGGTCCCAAATCTGACTTGAGACCTAAGTCCTGATAGTCACACACACTATTGCAATATTAAATGTCATGCTGCAATAAACAATAAGCTGTGTATGCAACAAAAGTAAGGTGTATAAATTTTATAATTATGCGTATATGATGTCCGCACCCCATATACAGTGTATTAAAAGATTAGTCGACAAGCCGAAATTCAAAAGTTTAAAGATTAACGCAATCTAACCAGAAATATCATGAAAATACATCAAATAAAATGTTCTTAAAACGCACAAATTTTCTCCAGTATTTTATTTTTCTCTTTTTTTTTTTTTTGCTGATCCGGGAAGAGATTAACTATACTTGGATTTAATTGAATACTTTGTATTACGCATCACAATTAAAATTACATGCTTGAGAATTAAGATTAAAACGGTAAGTAGTCAAGCCCTAATATGGCCTATTTTGTTTTCAATGATCACTAGATCAACATTTGTGTAAAAAGATACAATTTAAATTCTGAATATCAAATACAAATTCAATTTTTAAATTCAAAAATAAAAAAATAAAAATAAAAATAATGGCGAACGTCTTAAGAGAACTGATCGAAAAAGAAATTTCTGAATTAAATATTAATTTTATCGGGTATAATAAATTTAGGCGTGAAAATTGGAGAAAGTCTTTGTGGGAAGAAAGTGAGTTACCAGTTGCAGTTAAAAGTTTAAAGGGTGATTTAAGCCCGAACGATGAAAATGTGAATTATGATGATTTTCGTCAATTTGTCAAAGAGGCAAGCTCCAATTAAATTAATTTAAATATAGTATTGGAAATTATATAAATATGTATTTTTAATTCGGTATAAAGGGAAGATTTTTAATGCTAATCGATCGTCTTGTTCTTTAAGTTCTATCGACATTTTTTTTTTGAATTCATTTTCATGTCGAGTTAATCTGTTTTAAGAATTAAAAGAAACTAAAACTAATAAAAAGTGATAGACATAGGTTGCCGTCCAAAAACTTTTGTAATGGAGTTTCAAAATTAACTCGATTTACAGAACCGTAAATTACCGTATATGAAACCCGATTGTTTTATATTTCACATGATTTTACCCACTAGAAAAAAATTATTATTATATTTGGCATTGATTTGTATCTGAGTATTTGCAAAACACTATGGTGCATCGCATCAAGGCGCTGAAATTTAAAGTCTATATATAAATATATATAGTAACTCTGAATTTTAAAAATATTGTGCTGAATTTTAAAATTTTATAAGAGTGCTGAAATTTTTAGAGCGCGAATAAAAAAAAAAAAAAGTGTGCTAGGTTTTAAAAATTTATATAGTAGTACTGAAATTTTTAGAGTACGAATAAAAAAAAAAAAAGAGAAAATAAGTGCTAAATTTAAAATATAATTTAAGTGCTGAATTTTAGCAAAATATATAAAATAAAGCGCTGAAATTTTTTAAATTTAATATAAAATTAAAGAGTTTTTAAACTAAAATAACTTTTTAATAAAAGGTTTTTTTTAAAAAAAAACTCTATACCGGTAGTTATATTCTTTATGTTTCAAAGAATATTAATATAGAAAGAATTTTTTAAAAATTATTATTAGTTAAAAAGTTATTAAACTTTTAGTGCAAGCAATTAATTTTTGATGTGACTAGATACCATATAACAAATAACTTTGAAAAGTACATACATACTCGGTACAAATACAGAGGAGTACAAATAAAGCGTTACTGATTATGGGGACTTTACAAGTTCAATTTAATGGTGGATTTAAAATTAACTAACTATTATCATCTAATTAATGTAAAATAATAATAATAATAAAGATAATAATGTAAATAAACTAAATAAGTATTAAAAAATAAAATTGTATTATTCTTTAATTTGTTTATATTTGTCAAAAATGTAAGTTGCAAGAATATTACTTTTAACTCGTAATGCATTTGATAGTTTATTTACAAAGTTCTTGATAATAATTTTGTTACTCAATAGTTTAAATTATTATTGTATTAAATATTATAAGACCTATTAAATACAATTATTAGACTGCAAAAGGCCAGTATATGGCAAAAAAAAAAAACATTTAATTTATGAAATCTTAGAATATTATTAAGTTTTATTAAATGAATATATATCGAATTTCTTAAATAGTGATATGGGTTGACCTGGCTCAACTGCCAGATTGATGAACGGGTCGACTCTCAGCCTGCACCTTTGTGGATTAGGCCGGTCGATAAAGAAGTATTAGAATCGATTTTTCTTGTAAAATATACTATGTGTATAATCCAAAAAGTGATAAAATTGCTACCATAAAATTTTGAAAACTACAGGATTAAATTAGTTATAAATAGCTTATTCTGAATATATCGATTTGATAAATAATAATAAAAGTGAATTTAAAATGAAAAAATGAGTAGCTACTTACTAAATTAAATGAATGATTTAATACACCAGTTAATAATTGATAGTTATATACATATAGTAATAAATAGCTAATCAGAATAATAATAGCAGACAAACAGGTGGAATTACAGTTACTATTTATTTAAGATTCATTTGTAAATTTTGTGCTTGCAAAATTACCAGGAACGGAGCAATCAAATGATATTAATCTGCAAAATTAGATCTGATTGGCCCGCATGACCCTATTTGTCACATATTATTTGTGCAAAATACAATATAAAATTGTAATTTAATACAAGTAAGAAGTAAATGCAGGTGCCTTTACAAATACCATAACAAATGATAGTAAAAACAAGATTTTTTGGTTAAATGTGGCATATCTATTTAGTGGATTTTTAGCATTTTTCGTTTTCTTTGCATTATTTTTATAGGAATGATAAAATTATAATCAATGATCAAGCAAAAGAACTTGTTAATAATTTTTAAATACTTGAGTTACTATGATCAGTGCTTGATGTAAAGATTTTGGAAGTGGTTCCAATAAGAAATCTCAATTGATTTTCTTACTGGAACATTATATATTGACATCATATAATTGGGTTGCTTACTTTTATGTCTAAGCAAGGTATACTAGAAGCAATCTAGTTAGACCAGAATCCTAATCAGAATATCATAATCTAACGTCATGGGAAAGTGCATATAAAGTCAGAAAGTAGAATTAATCAACTGCCTAATTGATGAAATACTAATAAAATCTTCATTGTTAAATGCAAATATAAGAAGAGTCTTGCTACAATGATATATAAAAATACAAATGAACTAATAAAATTATAAACCAAATTCAGAAAAAATTAGAAAATAAATATCTAATATATCTAATAATATTTTATAAATGTTCAATTTTAAGATAATAATTATTTTGTATTATAATCAACAAATTTTATTCTTTTAATAATTTTAAATAATAATACTAAAGTATATATTTTAATTTAACAAATTTTGCATATCTTAAATTTAATAAAACTAAATTAAAAATAAATTTGTTTGCTAAGAAAATAGAGTAAAAATAAAATAATTAGTTTTATATAATTTAAATTTTTAATATATGTATTATAACTAAAAAATAAAATAATTAGTTTTATATAATTGGTTTAAAATATATGTACTATAATTAAAAAATAAAAATATACTAGCTTACTTATAAATTAATAAAAAAAATTTTAACTTAGTTCATCATGGCCTTCATCAAGATCACAAATATCACTAAATATAAATATATAAAATATTAATTAATAGTATAAAATTAACTTAAATTTATATAATAAAATTTTACTAACAGACTAATAAAAATAAATAGAATAAGAATTAATAATATAAAAATTTAAATAAATTTATATAATAAAATTTTACTAACAGACTAATGAAAATAAATAGAAAATTAATTAATAATGTAAAAATTTAAATAAAAATTAATATATTAAAATATTACTAACCAACTAATAAAATATAAAATATTTATTTTTAGATTTAAAAATTCAAAAAGCTTAAATAATAATATTTAATAATATTATACTTACTCTCTAATAATTATTTAAAAAATAAATAAAAATATTATTAATTTATTATTAATTAAAAAATTAATTTTAATAAAAAGTAAATTTAAAAAATATATTTAAAATACTTAAACTATATAATCTAATTATGTTATGCTTACCCCCTAATAAAAGTTTAAAAAAAATAAAAAATTAGATACTAAGTTATTATTAACTAGAAATAATTATAATAAAATATATATTTACAATTTTTTCCTATATTAATTATTTATATTAAATATATAATTAAATTATAGAAAACAAATTATTAAAACATAATTTAATAAAATTTATACTAGAAATAATTATAATAAAATATATATTTACAATCCGTCCCTATATATTTAATTTAATATATAATTAAATTATAGAAAATTAATTATTAAAACATAATTTAATAAAATTTATACTAACATACTAATAATTAATAATAAAAAATATGATTATTAATTATTAAGTTTAATTAAATTATAAAAAAGTTGATTATTAATAATAAGTTATTAAATATAAAATTAATACTAACAGACTAATAATTATTAGTAAAAATTAAATTTATTTATTAGTAATTAAATAAAAAGAAATAAAAGTTAATTATTATATAAGTTAATAAATATAATTTAATAAATTTATACTAACAAGCTAAAATTATTAGTAATGGTATTTTATTAATAATTAAATAAAAATAGTTATAAAAATAAGTAAATAAGTAATATAATATAAAGTTTATACTAACTTACTAAAATTATTAATAGAAAATATTTAAATATATTAATTAGAGTTATTATAAAATAATCATATAACAAATAATTAAATTCATGCTTACAAACTAATGTTATAATTAAATTATAAAATTAATTAAAATAAATTATTAGTACCGGTATATAAATTAAATTCTATTTATTTTCTGAGACAATGAATAATAAAATTTTCTCTAGTAGCATATTAGCATATATGTATACTACTAGAGAATATTTTAATTATTTTCTAGCACAGTAAAATAAATGAGTTTTATATGACACCATAACAAAGACTCATATTACTAATTGATTTTATTGTTTCTTTGCATTTTTTATATTTTTTATTTTTTGGGATAATAACAAATGCCTGTTAGTACACTGGCTTTATTTGTTATCATCTTGTGATAATAACAAATAAGAAAAAAAGAAATTAATTTATAATAAAAATTATAATTAATAATATATGAATCTTTGTTATGTGATCATTATAAAATAGAGAATAATAAAGTTTATACAAACAATCTATAATTATTAGCAAATTAATTGAAATATATTTTATTAATAATTAAATAAAATAATTATAAAAGTTAATAATTATAATAAACATTTAAAAATTTATACTAACCGTCTAATAATAATTATAAAAAAATTTTTATTATTAAAATATTAGGTTTAAAAATAAAAATAAATATAATAAGATTTATACTTACTGACTAAAAAGATATATATAAAATTAATCATTAAAAATAGATATTAAAATATAATTTGATAAAGTTTATACTAACCTTCTAATAATTATTAATAAAATAATATATTAATTATTAAAAATTGTTATAAAAATAAATTATTAAAAATAGTTTTATAATACTAACTGACTAATAGTAATTAATAAAAAAATATTGTATTAATTATTAAATTATTACTTTTAAAATATACTAAACTTTATACTTACATACTAATAAATATATATATAATTAATTTTAAAAATTGACTATTAAATAAAATTAATTAAGTTTATACCAACCGTCTTTTAATTATTAATAATTAATTATTAAAATAATAATTATTAATAAAAATATTAATTATTAAAATTAATTATTAAAATAATAATTTTAAAAATAAAGATAAATATGATAAATTTTATACTTACATACTAATAAAGAATATAAATAATAATAAATATTAGTCATTAAAAAAATATTAATTATTAAAATAATAATTTTAAAAATAAAGATAAATATAATAAATTTTATACTCACGTACTAATAAAGAAAATAAAATAATTATAAATATTAGTTATTAAAAATTATTATTAAAAATATAACTTAATAAAGTTTATACTAACGATCTAAACATTTTAGCAAAATTTAAATATATAAATTAGTAATTAAATAAAATGAGTTATAATAATTTAATTATTATACTAAGTTATTAAAATTATTATTAAAATATAACTTAATAAAGTTTATACTAACGATCTAAACATTTTAGCAAAAATTTAAAATATATTAGTAATTAAATAAAAATGAGTTATAATAATTTAATTATTAAAATAAGGTATTAAATAATATAAAGTTTATACTAACTGACTAATAATTTTTAATTGAAAAATATTTTAGTTATTAAATTAGTTTTAAAAATAAAGGTAAATAATTGTATAATTTAATAAAATTTATACTAACTGACTAATAATAATTAATAAAAAATATGTTAGTTATTAAAATATTAATCTTAAAAATAAAGATAAATAATTGACTATTAAAATATCATTTGATAATGTTATACTAACCGTCTAATAATTATTAATAAAAAATATATTAATTATTAAAATAATAGGTTTAAAAATAAAGATAAATATGATAAAATTTATAATTACAATCTATATAAATAATTATAAAAAATTAGTTATTAAAAATTAGACAATTACTATTTGTACACTAGTGTATAAACATGGTACATATGATAACTTAACACAGGTACGTATGATAACTTAAAATTTTTGCTTATGAAACCACTCTTCGGGCTCTAACAAAAAAATTTCTTGCAAAATTTTATATAAACTATAACCCCTTCCAATCCCTAAGCTGACTCTAACCCTAATCTTAAATCAGGTTTAATTTTGGTCTATAATTTATTTTACGTGGATTTGCAAATCAATTAATTAGTACTCATGTACATAACACGTAGTGTACAAATATTTTTCCTAAAAATAATTATTAAAATTACTTAATAAATTTATACTTACTGACTAATAGTTATTAGCAAAAATTTAAATATATTAATTAGTAATTAAATAAAAATAAGTTATAAGGAGTTAATTATTAAATAAGTTATTAAAATATTATAAAGTTTATACTAACTTTCTAATAATTATTAATAAATCATATTTAATTATTAAAATATTAGTTTTAAAAATAAAAATAAAAAAATTGACTATTAAAAAATAATTTGATAAAGTTTATACTAACTGTCTAATAATTATTAATAAAAAATATATTAATTATTAAAATTTTAGTTTTAAAAATAAATATAAATATAATAAAATTTATACTTACAATCTATATAAATAATTATAAAAAATTAGTTATTAAAAATTATTATTAAAATATAATTAAATAAAGTTTATACTTACTGTCTAATAATTATTAGCAAAATTTAAATATATTAATTAGTAATTAAAGAAAATAAGATAAAAAGATTTAATTATTAAATAAGTTATTAAAATATAATAAATTTTATACTAACAAACTAATAATTTTATAAAAAATATATTAATTATTAAAATATTAATTAAAATAAAAAATTGACTATTGAAATATAATTTGAAATGTTTATACTGACTGTCTAATGATTATAATAAAAATATATTAATTACTAAAATAATAATTTTAAAAATAAAGATAAATATAATAAAATTTATACTTACAAACTATATAAATAATATGAAAAATTAGTTATTAAAAATTAATATTAAAATATAACTTACTAAAGTTTATACTAACTATCTAATAATTATTAGAAAAATTTAAATATATTAATTAGAGTTATAAGGATTTTATTAATAAAAAATATTTTAATTATTAAAATAATAGTTTTAAAAATAAAGATAAATTTAATAAAATTATATTTACAAACTATACAAATAGTTATAAACAATTAGTTATTAAAAATTATTATGAAAATATAACTTAATAAAGTTTATACTAACTGACTTATAATTATTAGCAAAAATTTAATTATATTAATTAGTAATTAAATACAAATAAGTTTTAAGAATTTAATTATTAAAATATAATTTAATAAAGTTTATACTTACTCTCTAATAATTATTACAAAAATTTAAATATTAATATTAGAATTTAATTATTAAAATAAGTTATTAAATTATAATAAAGTTTATACTAACTGTCTAATAATTATTAATAAAATATATTATTTTTAAAATATTAGGTTCAAAAATAAATATAATAAATATATATTTACACCCTAATAAAAATACATAAATAATTATAAAAAGTTAATTATTAAAAATTAGTTATTAAAATATAAATTAATAAAGTTTATACTAACATACTAATAATTATTAGTAATAAATTTAAATATATTTATTAATAATTAAATAAAAGTAGTTGTTATAAAGAATTAATTATTAAAAATAAGTTATTAAAATATAATAATATCTATACTAACCGCCTAATAATTATTAATAAAAAATATATTAATTATTAAAATATTAGATTTAAAAATAAAAATAAATACATGTCACTCTAGTTATATTGATATTAATAAAATTTATATTTACCGCCTAATAAAGATATATAAGTAATTATAAAAAGTTAGTTATTAAAGATTAGTTATTAAAATATATTTAGAAAGTTTATACTAACGCTCTAATAATTATTGGCAAAAAAAAATATATTTATTATAATTAAATAAATTAGTTATAAACATCTAATTATTGATAAATTATTAAATTATAATAAAGTTTAAACTAACCGACTAATAATAATTAATAAAAAATATATTAATTATAAAATATTAGATTTAAAAATAAATAAATATAATAAAGTTTATACTTACAAACTAATAAAGGTATATAATTGAATTATAAAAAAGTACTTATTAAAAATTAGTTATTAAAATATAACTTAATAACGTTTATACTAACCCTCTAATAATTATTAGCAAAAAATTTCAATATATTTGTTATAATAAAATATAAAAAAATACTATAAATTTAATAAAATTAAACTAACCGGCTAATAATTATTTATAAAAAATATCTTTATTGTTGAATTAGTAGTTTTAAAATAAAAATTTATATAATAAAATTTATACTTACAAGCTATAAATATATAGAATTTAATTATCAAAAATCAATTTAAAAAAAATTAGTTATTAAAATATAATTTATTATAATCAAATTAATACTAACTATCTAATAATTATTAGTAAAAAATTTAAATATATATATTAATAATTAAATAAAAGTAGTAGTAATAAAAATTAATTGTTAAAAATAAATTAATAATAATAACAATAATGTCTATACTAACCGTCTAATAATTATTAATAAAAAATATAAATTTGCTTATTTATTATCAAATAAAAATAATTAAATAACAAATAATCAAGTTTATACTTACTGACTAATAAATATATATAATTAAATTAAAAAAAGTTATTAAAAATAAGTTATTAAAAATAAATAAAGTCTATACTAACATACTAATAATTATTAATAAAAAATATAAAAATAAAAATTATATTGAAAAAAAATTATATTTATTAGTTATTAAACAAAAACAATTAAATTATAGATAATAAAGCTTATACTTGCTT
Organism: Gigaspora rosea; assembly: GCA_003550325.1. Classification (NCBI taxonomy): domain Eukaryota; kingdom Fungi; phylum Glomeromycota; class Glomeromycetes; order Diversisporales; family Gigasporaceae; genus Gigaspora; species Gigaspora rosea. The sequence continues at coordinate 32,533 of QKWP01002398.1, forward strand.
ACTAACATATATATATAGAATTAAATTATATAAGTTATTATTAAAAATTAGAATTAAAATATAAAATAATAAAGTTTATACTAACATACTAATAATTATTTCAAAAAAATTAAATATTTTTATTAGTAATTAAATATATATAGTTATAAATATTTAATTATTAAAAATAAGTAAAATAAAATTTAATAAAGTTTATACTAACGCTCTAAAATAGATAAAATTAGTTAATAATTATTTAAATTAAATAATTTATAAATAAAAATAATAAAGTTTAACTTACGCACTAATAATTATTAATAAACAAATATTAATTATTAAATTATTAATTCTAAAAATAAATATAATTAAGATTATACTTACGCACTAATAAATATATATAATTAAACTATAAAGTTAATTATTAAAATAGTTATTAAATTTAATTTAACAAAATTTATTCTAACCGTCTAATAATTATTAATAAATATATTTATTAGTAATTAAATAAAATTTAATATTAAAAATTAGTTATTAATATATTTAATTAAGTTTATACTAACCCTCTAATAATTATTGGCAAAAATTTAAATATATTTATTAGTAATTAAATAAAAATAAGTAATAAAAATTTAATTATTAAAATAAGTTAATAAAATATAATAAAGTTTATACTAACCGTCTAATAATTATTAATAAAAAATATATTAATTATCAAAAAATTAGTTTAAAAATAAAGATAAATATAATAAGATTTATACTTACGCACTAATAAAGATATATATATAAATAATTATAAAAATTAGTATTAAAAAATAGTTATTAGAATATAATTTATTAAACTTTATACTAACATGCTATAATTATTAGCAAAAAAATTTAAAGATATTTATTAATAATTAAATAGTAGTAGTTGTTATAAAAAATTAATTATTAAAAATAAGTTATTAAAATATAATAATGTCTATACTGACCGTCTAATAATTATTAATAAAAAAATTTAAATTTATTTATTTATTATCAAATAAAAATAATTATATAACAAATATTTTATACTTACTCTCTAATAAATATACATAATTAAATTATAAAATTAATTATTAAAAATAAATTATTAAAAATATACATAATTAAATTATAAAATTAATTATTAAAAATAAATTATTAAAAATATACATAATTAAATTATAAAATTAATTATTAAAAATAAATTATTAAAAATATACATAATTAAATTATAAAATTAATTATTAAAAATAAATTATTAAAAATATACATAATTAAATTATAAAATTAATTATTAAAAATAAATTATTAAAAATATACATAATTAAATTATAAAATTAATTATTAAAAATAAATTATTAAAAATATACATAATTAAATTATAAAATTAATTATTAAAAATAAATTATTAAAAATATACATAATTAAATTATAAAATTAATTATTAAAAATAAATTATTAAAAATATACATAATTAAATTATAAAATTAATTATTAAAAATAAATTATTAAAAATATACATAATTAAATTATAAAATTAATTATTAAAAATAAATTATTAAAAATATACATAATTAAATTATAAAATTAATTATTAAAAATAAATTATTAAAAATATACATAATTAAATTATAAAATTAATTATTAAAAATAAATTATTAAAAATATAATAAAGTATATACTAACGTTCTAATAATTATTAATAAAAAATTTAAAAAAATAAGAATTAAATTAAAAAGTCGTATTAAAAAGTCATATTTTTAATTATTAAATTAAAATAATTAAATTATAGATAATAAAACTTATACATACATACTAACACATATATAATTAAATTATAAAATGTTATAATTAAAAATTAGGATTAAAATATAAAATAATAAAGTTTATACTAACGGACTAATAATTATTAGCAAAAAAATTTTAATATTTTTTATTAGTAATTAATATCTAATTATTAAAAATAAGTTAAAATAAAATTTAATAAAGTTTATACTAACTGACTAAAATAGATAAAATTATTAAATAAATAATTCAAAGTTAAATAATTTATAAATAAACATAATGAGGTTTACTTACAAACTAATAATTATTAATAATAAAATATATTAATTAGTAAATTATTAATTCTAAAAATAAATATAATTAAAGTTTATACTTACCTATGAACAAATATATATAATTAAATTATAAAAGTTAATTAGTTTTTAAATATAATTCAACAAAGTTTATACTAACAGTTTAACAATTATTAATAAAACAATATACAGAATTAATTATTAAGTTATTAGCTTTAAAGATAACTATAAAAAAGTTTATACTTACACATTAATAAATTTATAAAAAAATTAAAAATAAGTTATTAAAATATAATAAAGTCTATACTAACCGTCTAATAATTATTAATAAAAAATTTAAATATTTTATTAATTATCAAATTATCAAATAAAAATAATTATGACAAATAATTAAATTTATACTTGCGGACTAATAAATATTATAAAGTTTAATTATAAAAAGTTAATTATTAAAAATAAGTTATTAATATATAATAATAAAAAAGTATAAATATGTCAATAATTATCAAATAAAATAATAATATAACAAATAATCAAATTTATACTGACTTACTAATAAATATATAAAATTTAATTATAAAGAGTTAATTATTAAAAATTAATTATTAAATTAAATTTAATAAAGTTAATACTAACTTTCTAAACGTTATTAGTAAAAAAATTTAAATATGTTATTAATTATCAAATAAAATAATATCTAACAAATAATCAACTTTATACTTACGCTCTAATAAATATATATAATTATTAATAAATAGTCAATTAATTTATTAAAATATAATGAAGTCTATACTAACTGTCTAGTATTTATTAAAAAAAAATTTAAATATATTTATTAGTAATTAAATAAAAATAATTATATTATAGATAATAAAGGTTATACTTACTGACTAACATTTATATATATATAATTAAATTATTAAAAAGTTAATATCAAAATTTAGGATTAAAATAAAATAAATATAAAATTTAACTTACGCTCTAATAAAACATATTAAATATTAATTATTAATTATAAACATTTTATAAAAAAAATAAACTTTAACTTACGTTCTAATATTATTAATAAAAAATATATTAATTATTAAATTACTAATCTAAAAATAAATATAATAAATCTTATACTTACAAACTAATAAATATATAGTAATTAATTATAAAAAGTTAATAATTATTAAAAATATAATCATAAAGTTAATACTAACACTCTAAGAATTATTAGTAAAAAATTTTAAATATATATATTAATATTTAAATAAAAATAGTTATAAAAAATATTTAAGTGGTAAATCGCAGATAAAGGGTAAAAAATGATGATCATTTTATAATAAATTACGGCGGGCATTTAATAGTAAATTTCTATAGTGTGCGAATGGGGCTTTTCTACATATAAAAGTATTTTTTTTTACTAAGCAAACCTTTTATTATTTCTAATTAAACTTTGCAGAACCTACTTTTCTGATTCTAATGATAGTTAAATCATTTAAATCGCGTTAGTATATGACACGATATGAGTATTTATTATTTGTTTACTATAGGGTTTTTTATTATGATCGGAAATGTATGGCATTCCACTTCTATATAAGGCAATTAGTGAAACTCCGCCGATTTTTACTATGAAATTTTGACCCTTTAACTGCGGATTACCACTTAATTATTAACAATAAGTTATTAAAATATAATAAAATTTATACTAACAATCTTATAATTATTAGCAAAAAAAATTAATATATTTATTAGTAATAAAAATAATTATATAAGAAATATATTTACCGTCTAATATATATAATTAAATTATAAAAGGTTAGTTATTAAAAATATGTTTTTAACATATAATTTAATAAAGTTTATACTAACCCTCTAATAGTTATTAGCAAATAATTAAATATTTTATTAATAATTAAATAAAAATAATAATATAATATATAATAAAGCTTATACTTACGTACTAATAAATATATATAATTAAATTATAAAAGTTAATTATTAAAAATTGGGCATTAAAATATAACTTAATAAATTTATACTAACTAACTAATAATTATTAGCAAAAAAATTTAAATATTTTATTAGTAATTAAATAAAAAATTTAAATATCTTATTAGTAATTAAATAAATATAGATAAGTAGTTAATTATTAAAAATAAGTTAAAATAAAATTTAATAAAGTTTATACTAACGCTCTAAAATAAAAAAATTATTATTATAAATGAATAAACTAAAATTAAATAATTTATAAATAAATATAATAAAGTTTAACTTACAAACTAATAATTATTAATAACAAAATAAATTAATTCTTAAAATTTTATTTCTAAAATATATACTGTATAATAAAAGCATATACTTACTAACTAATAAATATATATAATTAAATTATAAAAATTAATTATTAAATTATTAGTTTATAGTTAAAATATATTAAAAATAATGCTTACTAAAGCCTAAATTTAAAAAACAAGTGAGTATATAAAGTTAATTTTAATTAGATAACCAAAATTTATAAAATAAAAATTTTATAAGAAATATGTTAAAGCTTATACTTACTCACTGAGAATATTTTTGTAAAAATGAAGGTTTTAAATTTATAAAGTTATAAGTTCATATAAAATATAATAAATCAATACTATTGTGCATATAATAAAGTTTAACTTACAGACTAATAATGATTAATAAAAAAATATATTAATTCTTAAAATATTATTTCTAAAATACTGTATATATAATAAAAGCATATACTTACTATCTAATAAATATATATATTAAATTATAAAAATTAATTATTAAATTATTAGTTTATAGTTAACAAGTGAATATATAAAGTTAATTTTAATTAGATAACCAAAATTTATAAAATAAAAATTTTATAAGAAATATGTTAAAGATTATACTTACTCACTGAGAATATTTTTGTAAAAATGAAGGTTTTAAATTTATAAAGTTATAAGTTCATATAAAATATAATAAATCAATACTATTGTGCATATAATAAAGTTTAACTTACAGACTAATAATGATTAATAAAAAAATATATTAATTCTTAAAATATTATTTCTAAAATACTGTATATATAATAAAAGCATATACTTACTATCTAATAAATATATATATTAAATTATAAAAATTAATTATTAAATTATTAGTTTATAGTTAACAAGTGAATATATAAAGTTAATTTTAATTAGATAACCAAAATTTATAAAATAAAAATTTTATAAGAAATATGTTAAAGATTATACTTACTCACTGAGAATATTTTTGTAAAAATGAAGGTTTTAAATTTATAAAGTTATAAGTTCATATAAAATATAATAAATCAATACTATTGTGCATATAATAAAGTTTAACTTACAGACTAATAATGATTAATAAAAAAATATATTAATTCTTAAAATATTATTTCTAAAATACTGTATATATAATAAAAGCATATACTTACTATCTAATAAATATATATATTAAATTATAAAAATTAATTATTAAATTATTAGTTTATAGTTAACAAGTGAATATATAAAGTTAATTTTAATTAGATAACCAAAATTTATAAAATAAAAATTTTATAAGAAATATGTTAAAGATTATACTTACTCACTGAGAATATTTTTGTAAAAATGAAGGTTTTAAATTTATAAAGTTATAAGTTCATATAAAATATAATAAATCAATACTATTGTGCATATAATAAAGTTTAACTTACAGACTAATAATGATTAATAAAAAAATATATTAATTCTTAAAATATTATTTCTAAAATACTGTATATATAATAAAAGCATATACTTACTATCTAATAAATATATATATTAAATTATAAAAATTAATTATTAAATTATTAGTTTATAGTTAACAAGTGAATATATAAAGTTAATTTTAATTAGATAACCAAAATTTATAAAATAAAAATTTTATAAGAAACATGTTAAAGATTGTACTTACGGACTGAGAATATTTTTGTAAAAATAAAGGTTTTAAATTTGTAAAGCTATAAGTTTATATAAATATAATAAATCAATACTATAAGAGCATAATAAATTTAAATTACCCCCTAATAAAAAATATATTAATTCTTAAAATATTATTTCTAAAATATATACAGTATAATAAAAGAATATACTTACAAACTAATAAATAAATATATATAATTAAATTATAAAAATTAATTATTAATTATTAGTTTATAGTTAACAAATGAATATATAAAGTTAATTTTAATTAGATAACCAAAATTTATAAAATAAAAATTTTATAAGAAATATGTTAAAGATTATACTTACTTACTGAGAATATTTTTGTAAAAATAAAGGTTTTAAATTTGTAAAGCTATAAGTTTATATAAATATAATAAATCAATACTATAAGAGCATAATAAATTTAAATTACCCCCTAATAAAAAATATATTAATTCTTAAAATATTATTTCTAAAATATATACAGTATAATAAAAGAATATACTTACAAACTAATAAATAAATATATATAATTAAATTATAAAAATTAATTATTAATTATTAGTTTATAGTTAACAAATGAATATATAAAGTTAATTTTAATTAGATAACCAAAATTTATAAAATAAAAATTTTATAAGAAATATGTTAAAGATTATACTTACTTACTGAGAATATTTTTGTAAAAATAAAGGTTTTAAATTTGTAAAGCTATAAGTTTATATAAATATAATAAATCAATACTATAAGAGCATAATAAATTTAAATTACCCCCTAATAAAAAATATATTAATTCTTAAAATATTATTTCTAAAATATATACAGTATAATAAAAGAATATACTTACAAACTAATAAATAAATATATATAATTAAATTATAAAAATTAATTATTAATTATTAGTTTATAGTTAACAAATGAATATATAAAGTTAATTTTAATTAGATAACCAAAATTTATAAAATAAAAATTTTATAAGAAATATGTTAAAGATTATACTTACTTACTGAGAATATTTTTGTAAAAATAAAGGTTTTAAATTTGTAAAGCTATAAGTTTATATAAATATAATAAATCAATACTATAAGAGCATAATAAATTTAAATTACCCCCTAATAAAAAATATATTAATTCTTAAAATATTATTTCTAAAATATATACAGTATAATAAAAGAATATACTTACAAACTAATAAATAAATATATATAATTAAATTATAAAAATTAATTATTAATTATTAGTTTATAGTTAACAAATGAATATATAAAGTTAATTTTAATTAGATAACCAAAATTTATAAAATAAAAATTTTATAAGAAATATGTTAAAGATTATACTTACTTACTGAGAATATTTTTGTAAAAATAAAGGTTTTAAATTTGTAAAGCTATAAGTTTATATAAATATAATAAATCAATACTATAAGAGCATAATAAATTTAAATTACCCCCTAATAAAAAATATATTAATTCTTAAAATATTATTTCTAAAATATATACAGTATAATAAAAGAATATACTTACAAACTAATAAATAAATATATATAATTAAATTATAAAAATTAATTATTAATTATTAGTTTATAGTTAACAAATGAATATATAAAGTTAATTTTAATTAGATAACCAAAATTTATAAAATAAAAATTTTATAAGAAATATGTTAAAGATTATACTTACTTACTGAGAATATTTTTGTAAAAATAAAGGTTTTAAATTTGTAAAGCTATAAGTTTATATAAATATAATAAATCAATACTATAAGAGCATAATAAATTTAAATTACCCCCTAATAAAAAATATATTAATTCTTAAAATATTATTTCTAAAATATATACAGTATAATAAAAGAATATACTTACAAACTAATAAATAAATATATATAATTAAATTATAAAAATTAATTATTAATTATTAGTTTATAGTTAACAAATGAATATATAAAGTTAATTTTAATTAGATAACCAAAATTTATAAAATAAAAATTTTATAAGAAATATGTTAAAGATTATACTTACTTACTGAGAATATTTTTGTAAAAATAAAGGTTTTAAATTTGTAAAGCTATAAGTTTATATAAATATAATAAATCAATACTATAAGAGCATAATAAATTTAAATTACCCCCTAATAAAAAATATATTAATTCTTAAAATATTATTTCTAAAATATATACAGTATAATAAAAGAATATACTTACAAACTAATAAATAAATATATATAATTAAATTATAAAAATTAATTATTAATTATTAGTTTATAGTTAACAAATGAATATATAAAGTTAATTTTAATTAGATAACCAAAATTTATAAAATAAAAATTTTATAAGAAATATGTTAAAGATTATACTTACTTACTGAGAATATTTTTGTAAAAATAAAGGTTTTAAATTTGTAAAGCTATAAGTTTATATAAATATAATAAATCAATACTATAAGAGCATAATAAATTTAAATTACCCCCTAATAAAAAATATATTAATTCTTAAAATATTATTTCTAAAATATATACAGTATAATAAAAGAATATACTTACAAACTAATAAATAAATATATATAATTAAATTATAAAAATTAATTATTAATTATTAGTTTATAGTTAACAAATGAATATATAAAGTTAATTTTAATTAGATAACCAAAATTTATAAAATAAAAATTTTATAAGAAATATGTTAAAGATTATACTTACGGACTGAGAATATTTTTGTAAAAATAAAGGTTTTAAATTTGTAAAGCTATAAGTTTATATAAATATAATAAATCAATACTATAAGAGCATAATAAATTTAAATTACCCCCTAATAAAAAATATATTAATTCTTAAAATATTATTTCTAAAATATATACAGTATAATAAAAGAATATACTTACAAACTAATAAATAAATATATATAATTAAATTATAAAAATTAATTATTAATTATTAGTTTATAGTTAACAAATGAATATATAAAGTTAATTTTAATTAGATAACCAAAATTTATAAAATAAAAATTTTATAAGAAATATGTTAAAGATTATACTTACTTACTGAGAATATTTTTGTAAAAATAAAGGTTTTAAATTTGTAAAGCTATAAGTTTATATAAATATAATAAATCAATACTATAAGAGCATAATAAATTTAACTTACCCACTAATAAAAAATATATTAATTCTTAAAATATTATTTCTAAAATATATATAATAAAAGCATATACTACTTACTCACTATGAATATTTTTGTAAAAATAAAGGTTTTAAATTTGTAAAGCTATAAGTTTATAATAAATCAATACTATAAAAGCATAATAAATTTAACTTACGTAACACTTATTAATAAAAAAATATATTAATTCTTAAAATACTATTTCTAAAATATATATATAATAAAAGCATATACTTACTAACTAAAAATATATATAATTAAATTATAAAAATTAATTATTAAATTATTGGTTTATATTAACAAGTGAATATATAAAGTTAGTTTTAAAAATTAATTAAATTAGATTATAAATAAAAATTTTATAATAAATATGCTTAAGTTTAAACTTACAAACTAAGAATATTTTTGCAAAAATAAGTTTTAAATTTAACAAGTGAATATATAAAGTTAATTTTAAAAATTAATTAAATTAGATAACCAAAATTTATAAATAAAAATTTTATAATAAATATGCTAAAGTTTAACTTACAAACTAAGAATATTTTTGCAAAAATTAGTTTTAAATTTATAAAGCTATAAGTTCATGTAAAATATAATAAAGTCAATACTTACTCACTAAATTTAAAAAGTAAATAAATAAAATTAACCAAAGTTTATAACGGGTCGCCTCTACGGCTACGCAAAGTTGATTTTTCATTTTGCATTACATGGAATCAAAATATTGAGTCGGTCGGTCTTTTATTGTTAATGTCACTAAAGGAAAATCAGTCTTGGGTTACAATTTATTTGTTGCTGACATATTTTTAATTAGTAAAATATAAATTTAAATGCCCAAAGTCTGGTTTTCCCTTGGAATCCTATCGAATGATTCTAGAAAATTATGGTCACCATCGGGTAACACCGGATCTATAAAGGGAAAGCTATGGACACAATATTCACGTGACTTATGGACACTACATTATCATATATTGGAACGAACCGCATTCGCAGACACGTGATGATATGCGCTAAAATTCTATTGGCCGAAAAAAATCGCGAGCATTTTTCGATTAAAAAGTTAACTTTCGATATTAGGGTAAGCGTGAGCCGTTCGGACGACGTTAACAAGAGCCTTATATATAGCAAAATTTTGCAAGAAATTTTTTTGTTAACATGCAGAAGCCAAAATTTTGCGTTATAGACGATTTTTGAAAAAGCCGGCTGTTTGTTTCGTTTTCACGTTACACCTGATCCTGTGCCATGATTGGTTCAAAATCACGTGTCTGTGGAATTTTTATGCGTTTCTTATGTATAATCATAACATTGGCCAGAATTAGGGTTGGAGTTAACATGAATTTTAATCATGCCCGGTCATTGTTGTGTCCATAAGCACGTGTATGTTGTGTCCGTAGCTTTCGCCGATTAATAATGCCTGACGAAACTCATGTGACCTGATAAACCATATACAGTCAACTCCCTCTAAGTGCATGTCCTCTAAATGCAAGTTCTCTTTAAGCGCAATAAAATAGACTTGGCCCAAGTTGGGACTTATAAAATAAGCGCAAGTTCTTTATTCCGTAAGTACAAGTTTTTTTTACCAGGATATATAAAATTATTTTCTCTAATTGCAAGATATTTCTCTCTTAATGCAAAATATTTTGCTGGCCCGTTAACTTGCACTTAGAATTGACTGTAGTTTCGTCAATTCGTCAATGACGAAATTTATGGTTTCGTCGATTCGTCAACGACAAAAATAGTTTGTCAGGTATCTATACGCCGGATAAAAAAGATCGAAAAAAAAACCGCAAAAACGCAATAATTGGTATATTGGAAACTCGAAAATAAAAAAAAAAATAGGAACTTTGAAAAGTTTGGAGCGGCAGGTAATGCAAAATAAAAAAAAAAATCAAATATGCGTGGTCTAAAATAACAATTTTCAATAGACACACTCAATAGTTCTTTTTTCCAACTTCTTATGTTCTGTATGTTCTACGAATTTATGTTCATGGGGAACGGTAGTGGTTTCTTGGGTTTCTTGACCTTTGGCTAAGTTGGCTGGTAAGGCTTTAATTGAATAAACACTTAAAGTAATAATAACCAAAACAGTAATAAATTTCATTGTAATTGTTAGGAGTTTTAGCAAGTTCGAATAAAATTTAAATTTTCAGATACACGGCCAAAAAATCTAGTTTTATAGCTATTTTGGATTTCACTAAATGGAAGAGTCCCAAAATTCCGGGTTTGATGCTTCTGATCTAGGTTGGCATTTAGCCCAAATTGTTAGCAGTTTCTATAGAAAATTATCGGCTGGGCATTTTTTTGGAATACAGAATATCAGTATGATATGGATGATCTGTTCGGTGTAAATGTTGTGCCTCAGATCGATCCTTGCGTCAGATTGACACCGGCCTAAATTAGATTAGGGTTAGGGTATTACGGTAAAGTTAGGAGGTAGTTTAAGGCCGGATTTACTTATTTGTGCGGGTGGTACAAACCTAAAAAGGAAATTAACGTAAAAATAAACTAAGTTCGTAAAATTAATAATTTAGGGTTAGGGTAGGGTTAGGGTCTTAGCGTTAGAAGCTATAGGGTTAGAGCGATGCCTATTATATGTAAAATTTCATTCCCGTCATTTTTAATTAGTGCACCAAGACAGGTTTATACACTCGTTTTCTTGTATTTTCTCTTTTTACGGTTTTTCTTTGTGTTTTTCTTCGCTTTGCTCACGTATCGGGCTGATCCGGGATCATCACATTTTACGTTCTCCGATTGGCTAATTTCCCTTTTTGGCCGCACAAATAAGTGCACGCGGTTAAAGCGAAATGAAATTTAGTTAGGATTTATATATTTATATCAAGAATGCGGCGGTTTATGCAGCATGTAGATCATGTATTAACTTCCACTTATCGTAAATTGTCATATATTGCAAAAATTCGTTCTTCTTTAGTAAATGATTGGCTTACATGTGCCGCTGCGCGGCACATGTAAGCCAATCATGAAATGATAATCTGATGTCATTTGCAATACTTCATTATTACGATCAATGGCTTGCCATTTAAAGTAAAATCGGTTTTAAACTTTTATTAAAAAATGATTCATAATACCAGTACGATCACATGAAATGCGAGACCGTTCAACTTTTTTGATGCACTACATTTATTCACAATTACAATATACCAGTACAATCACATGAAATGTGAGAGGGATGGTTTAATTAATGTTTTTGGGCGTGGCCTATGCTGATTTTTGCAGAATCCTTTTTTAGTAGAAGTAATGGTTTCCATTTATTCATTTTTTGAAGGAGTCAACATTTTTACATGATGCAACATGACGTTACTGATTATAAAATTTGAAAATTGTGTCATCAAAATTTATAGTTCGTCCGTTTAAATGTTTTAATGCGCATTACGACATTTTAGATCATTCAAAGTTTATAATAGTAGTTACTACGATTAGTGCTCGTACCCGGATAACTTTTTATCCGAAAGGTTGTAACCTTTAACAAAATTTACCTTATATCCTATTCAAATAAAAGGATAACGGTTATATCCGGATAAGATATTTATATGATTGTTGATTTATATATACAGTATTAATGCATAAATCAAATAAAGTAACTCTATAATAATAAAGTAAAAAAAAATTAGAAAAATAAATA
>QKWP01002399.1:0-50171 GCA_003550325.1 Gigaspora rosea
CGTAAAATGACTGATCAAAACAGATCGGCGTTACAGGGCTCAAAGAATTCCCCAAAATTTTCCAAAAAAATTTTTCAAAAATCGAAAGTTTCCTTTCTAGCCTCTTATCTACTGTCTTTTTGTAATAAGTGCTACTACTAAACTACTGTTTATTTTAAGCAATCTTTCTTTTTTATTATTTGTGTTGGACACGTTAGCTAGTGTAGTTTTTGTCTTTGCCTATGTTTTCCTTCTCTGCCGTTTTTGGTAAAGTGGATCACCGGAAAGAGTTCCTGAATGCACGTTCTATATTCTGTAAATGCACGTTCTCTTAAATAACATTTTATATTATACTAACCTCCCTAAATGCATGTAATCAATCAAATTTTAGTGTTTATACAGTTTTGGTAGAAGTTACACAAACTTGATGATCTAATTTTTAAAGCTGCTTCTCTCTAAATGCAAACCTCCCTAAATGCATGTTGTAGGTGTGTCCCTACAAGTTGCATTTATGGTGGGTTGACTGTATTTTTTTGCTGTTTTGTACTCTATTTTTGTTTAATTTTTTCAAATTTACTATCTATGTAAATACTACCAAAAGTTGCATCTTCACTACAATTATTCAAATATTTATTTAGAATTTTGCAGTTTGAAAATAATTAGATGGAATTAAAGCAATTTGATTTTTAAGACGTATTATCCTTTGTTAGCGTGAGCTTTAACTACGTCTATATAGTAGAGTTTTCTGAGCCTGCAGGCTTATAATGGCTAATACTAGAAAGGTAAGATTAACATGGAATGGTGATACAATTATAGAAGATATATGACAATTTAAAGAATTATACAAATATGGAAGTGAGACAAAGGAAGAAATTATTCGTTACACTAGTGATGTATATAAGTCTGCATTGGGGATTTTTTTTTTGTTTTTGATTTTTTGATTGTATTCAATCTTGATAGCCAATTAATTCATCGTAACAAAGTGAAAAATTAAAAGAATCTTTTAGAGTTACTTAATAATTATAATGCAATCTATTTTTCTCAAGCAAAAGAAACTTGATCTTCTGTCCAATTGGGTGTAAAAATTCGTATATACGCATATTTGACAGCTTCAGTTCGATTGCCTTTATGAGCGGTTTTGTAATATCACATTTGAATTTTTGTATTTACAAATAAACTGCACAGTATAAACACTTCGACAACTAAAGAATGTCCCTCCTTTGTATATAAGTTTTGTATCTAGTGCATCCACCATCAATATTAATACGATTATAAAAACAAAATAATATACATTGCAATAATTTGTTTATATAGCGATAAAGATAATGATTAGAAAAGAGTATCACGCACTTATCAGTACGAGGTACTTAATTGCTACATGGTTAATAATATAAAAATTACAACGGACGTCATTAATTATCTAACTTAAAATATGTGTTAATTAAGCATCTTGCACTGATAAGTGCATGATGACCGTGATAAAAAAATTAATTATTAAATATCTGATGTTTGATTCCCCATATGGGTATATGTCATAAAAATCACCTGTTCACACCCTTTTGAAAACAGCTATAATTCAAAAATTGTGATGAGTGTACCATATTATAATATTAAGACCCTTGCTATTGTTTTACAAAAATACGTGAATGATTTCCATATACCTATATGCAGTGTTGTTACTTGGACATGTCCATACTATGTTTTTTGTCCAACGTCCAAGATTGTCCAAAATCGTCCAAGCTTATGTCCCATGTTTAACTAATCAATAAAGTAATTTAAAAAATATATAATTATATATTTTTTAGGTGCTGGACTCATTGGTGAAAAAATTAAAATAGATTATCTTGATAAAATTTTAAGTAATTTTAATTTGAAAAAATGTCCAAAATGTCCAAAAAACGTCCAAGTGACAACACTGCCTATATAGGAAGTCGAAGAATCAGGAGATTTATAATTAAAAATCCAGGTTGAAATATCATAAATTTCCCAAAATATAATGATATGCGACCATCACACATTTTTGAAAAAACAGTAACCTGTATTTATGGCTTAAATTAATCTGTTATAGTTACAACTATTACAACTATCTTAACAATTGCTGCTATTATACCAATTACAATGAGTTAAAAAATTATAACCTTTTAAACAATTACGGCAAAAAATTACAACATTGAAATAAAAGATTGCAACCTTTCAACCTTATAAAACCTATTACAGCAGGCAACTCTAATATCCATGGTCATGAAATTGGTTGCATTTTAGCTGATGTCATTATAGTCAAGCATTAGATAAATTCTATATTAATTTTGCCACAAATAATGCTAAAAGCGAATAATGCTAAAATTTTTATTTATTTTGTATATATTTATGAAAATTTTTTATTAGCTTTTTTTTGATTTTAGCATTATTCACAACAACTTTTATTATTATATAGAATTAAATATTATATGTATTAATTAACATTTTAGGCTTAGACCAATATTTATTCAATAAATTTCCAATTTTTAATACTAAGAACATTTGGAATGAATTTATAAATTATGCACAATACATTTTAAAAGATAAATGTTTATAAATTATATTTAAATTATTAAAAACTATCACTGGCCAATAAGAAGTAGAAGCATGGAGGCATATACGTATCGAGGCCTAACGGGCTCTAGGTGTACCTATATGGGAGTTCTTGGACGCTAAGGGGCTGGAACCACAATACAGGATAGGCAGGTATAAGTGCATGTAAAGTGCATCATGGTTTGTTAGAGGCTCATGATGCCATCCAACTATACCTGATAGCTAGAAGCATTTGTGAAACATGCCCGGTCACTCGTTACCATAGCGAAAAGTACAGTTGTTTGCACATTACTGAATTCAAAACGCTAAATCCAGGGCCCCAAAAATGCAGGAAAATTGGCTAGTTGCGGCAGCATGCAGACTTGAGATACTTACCCAATGTGGTAGAGGCAGCTGCATAGTTTGAGATACGAACTCCCAAAAAGTACGCCAGTAAGGGACTCAGATATACCAATCTGGAAGCATAAAGCACCTATCTGGCAACTGACACCAAATTGGAAGTAATGATACTAAGTAGTGTGGGTAAAGTGGCGAACATGTGAATACCAATTGTTGGTTGGAGAGGGACGTACAAAGCCAGGTCACCATATAAATGGGAATATGGAAGGCTCTGGTAGGTTTAGATCATGGTTAAATTAGTCCAAGTCTCGGTGCTCGGTAATAGTATATAAAAGATTGTACAGCGATATTGTAATGATCAATATACATTCAATAAAGACCAAAGGCGCGACCTCACCTTAACACAAAAAAAAAAATTATTAAAAACTATTTATTTAATTTATTTAAATCATATGTATATATATAGGAATATTCGAAATAAAAAGGAATAAATAAAGAAATTAAAAAAACATGTATTCCTTAATTAAAAGTAAAACTGCTTATGAAATTATGAGTACCCTTGAATTTCTTGAAGAACCCAGTATTATTGGTATATTATCATTATATAAATTATTATATTATATAATATCATATATAAACTTAAAAAATTAATACTTTTTAGATTGGGTACAAAATAAAAAACATCTGTGGGTACTTGCTGGCTTGTCTCCTGCCTTTACTAAAATAAAGCAAAAGATTTGGACTAGTACGCCATTTACAACTAATACTGGAGAATCAGCTCACGTGAATATTAATAGCAATGGGCGTAATTTGTTTTTATTGGCTGCAATTGCTAAGTAAGTATGCTGCATCAAAACTTTTTAAGAGTATTATTATGCAACATTTATGCATATTTGTGTAATATTTACACATATTAATATATATAAATAAACAAATAGGGCCAAAGAATTTGACGATCTTCAATAGAGTTCAGTATATATATATGAAAAAACGAATGTATCAGACTCTTATCAAAATAAATCACTTTTATAGAAAACTACTGAATCGGTTAAAAAAACAAGTAGATTATACATGTAAATTGGTACAATTTTGTAATTAAATATATTAATTAATAATAAATTAATTAATTTAAAGACAAAGGCAAACATTCAAATAAAGCTTTGGTCAATCAAAAGTTTTAAAAAAACTCAAGTTTCAAGTAAATCTATTAATATTGAGGAACAAGAAAATTTTTTAAAAATTGAACGTGAGAAGCTTGATATTCAAAAAAACAAAAATGATAAATTGGAAAGGCAAATAATATTACTAAAAAAATTTTAAAAACTTCAAAATAATTAAATTTGTATCAATAGATTATAATATATATTTGTGAATACAATAGCACAATAATTATATCGATATATATTTCGCTAATGCAAATATATAATGATAAATATTGGTAATATAATATTATTATTATTGCTTTTTTATGTGAATTATAAATGACAATAAAGCACATTTAAATTAATTATATCTTTGATATAAAATTTCTTCAATTACCTGCGTAATAAATTAATATTCATATATTATTAATAATTAAGTTAGCATTAAATTTATATGTTTTTAAATTGCTTTCGGCAACAATGATATTAATATAACAAAGTTCAATGTATTGTACTATACTATCTCTTATATTTTCTTTAATTAATATAATACAGTACATACCTAGATTTTATATAATAAAAAGATGTACTGTATGGATATAAAGCACAGTACATCTAATTTTATGTACAGTACAGTACATTTTATTATTAAATACAGTACAAAACTTCTACAGTTCGGTTCAGAACAAATGTTCACTTTGCAAAACTCATGTTTATCACAAAATTTAAACTAGTAAACCATTTAATAAAAAAGGTTTCTCATGCAATTTTGTTATATAATGTCCTTTCTAACCACCAACATATACCCAAACCCTAATTAATTATTTTCACAAATACTATAGATAGCATAAAATTACGTGATCAAAAAATCAATCCTATGCCCCAATTTCGGTTATCTCCAAATTTCTGGGTCGGATGAGTCGAATCTAGGTCGACATTTAACTCTAATTGTTAGCAGGTTCTATCAGCTAAGCATTTTTTACATAATGAAGCAATTTTCACAATTGACAATTGGGCTAAATTTGATTTTGGGATAGCCCAAATGCAAATTAGATATAACCTGAACTTATTTTACATTTAACCAATCAAAAATCAAAAAAATTTTTTTAATTCGTAGCAACTTTCTTTACCAATTTTTTTGTAAAGCAACAACAACCATGAGTTTACTGCAAATATTATACATAACTTGCTGCCATTTAAGCACTATTTGAAATATATAAAAAAAATTTTTTTTCAATTTTAAGGGTTTTTGTATCTTAATATACACCAGAAAGTTAATTCAAAGTTTTCAGCCGTTTCAAAAAGTTGAATATGCTTAAAATATTTTATCATTTGAAGGTTTGCCAATTTTAATAATTATATTAGTCTTCTTTATCTTCAAAAAGTTTAAGATAATTACTTGAAAGTTTTTTAAAATTTCACTGTTATTTAAAAGATTAAATAAATAAATATAAGTATGTCTAGTGCAGGTTGAAAAAGCAAGTATGTACTAAAATTAGAAAATACAAAAAACCTAAAAAAAAAGCTTGTGTTTTCTTGCCTAATTTCAGAGTCTCTACCACCCTAATGCAACATTAGAATTGGAACCATTATTTGCTTAAACCGTATTTACTTTATACAACTAAGCGACCAAAAATTTTATAAATGATCATATGGGCAGATTTTAACATTTTTGTAATATTTTTAATAAGATTTTCAAAATTTGTACCAATCAGATTAGTAAAAATTGTGATTATTTCGAATTTGTCTTATATTAATTAGTCGATTTATTTAGTAATAATACATATAATAGTACTGTAGTACTTATTTTTACGAAGTTAATGCTTTTTTTCTCATTAATATTGTAGTCTAAAAATTTGTATTTACACTTAACTAGACCTTAGATTCAAGGATCCCAAAATAGTTTTTGAATATTCCCAAACATACAAAACTTTTACTAGTAAACAACAGTTTTTTGTATAGTAGTGAAAAAGCTATTTACTTTTACAAAGCTACAGCTTTTTTTCATTAATATTATAGTCTGAAAATTTGTATTTACACTCAACAAGATTTTAGATTCACAGATTCTGAAAGAGTTTTTTAATATACCAAAATGGGCAGAACTTTTACTAGTAACAACGCAAAAAGTTTGTTTATTAGTATTTTTATAAAGTTTTCATCTTTTATTTTGTATTTGGGTTTGAAAATTTGTACTTATACGCAGCAAGATCTTAATTTTCAAACTCCAAAAATAGTTTTTAAGATTTAATCCAAACTTTTACTACTATAGTATATTGTTAAAAGTAATTAAAATTGTAGAACATTGCAATGTATGACTGGAATATATTACTGTATTAAAACTGTATAGAATTATTAGATAGACAAATATAATATATTTGGATTAAGTACATCAGGAAATTTTTTATATAGATAAATATCGATATAACAATTAATCGATATATATCGATTAAAAATTAACGATATATATCGATTAAAAATTAACGATATATATCGATAAACTAGTTATATATCGATTTGTATCTATAATCGATATATAGCGTAAATAAATATAAATCGCTATATATCTATTAATCGATTTTTATCGTATTTATTAAAACCGATATATAACGATTAATGAATATTAATCGCTAGATATTAGATTTTCGTCTGTTATACAAAATCTTTGTAGCTATTTGCAGCATACATTAGAAATAATCGTAATTTTGAGATCTTCTCTTTGCATATTTGATAGATCTACCAGATCTTTTTTTATTTTGATCTTATTTTGATCTTTTTTTTTTATATCGTATTTTGATCTTTTTTTTTTATTTATTCTGTTTTGATTTTTTGTTATTTATTTCGTTTTGATTTTTTTTTTTATATACTATATTTTTTTTTTTTTTTTTATTTAATTTATTTTATTTTCTTATTTATTTTTTTTTTATATTTATTTCATTTTGATTATTTTTTTTTATATTTATTTTTTTTTTACTTATCGTTTTTTTTTTATTTTTTTTTTTTTTTTTTTTTTTTTATTTTTTTTTTTTTTATTTTTTTTTTTTTTTTTTTTTTTTTTTTTTTTCATATTTATTTATTTATTTTTTTATTTAATTTTTTTCTTTTAGTTTAAAAATATACGGGCATAAAGGTTAAACCCATCTGCCTGCCACCTTACAAAGACAGACCTTTTAGAAGTGATAACAGGAATAGCGAAAAAGACAAGATGTTAGAAATTACAAGAGGAAGTAATTAAGTTAGAAAAAATTAACGAAGTAAAAGTAGCCAAGAACTAAAAACTGAAATAGACCAAGAATTGTGGAGTAGAGATCTCCCACCTGTCTTTACTAAAGTACGTTGGACATAAAGATAAGTACTTTTTTTTAGTATGTTTTTGTTCTTTTTTTTTATATTATTACAACTAACATTATTACATTTTTTTGGGTGTTTTCTTGTAGCGTTTTTCAGTATTTCGCTGTCATTCTTGTAGTGAATTAATGTCGTTCTTGCGGTAAAGCGACAACGTTCTTGCGGTGAAATTACAGTGTTCTTGTGGTGAAATAATGACATTCTTGTGGTGAAGTAACAACGTTCTTGCGGTGAAGTGACAACGTTCTTGCGGTGAAGTGACAACGTTTTTTCGATAAGGTAATGGTGTACTTCTTTTGCTATTTCGTTGACATCGTTTAAGAGGTTTTAGGCTCTTGATGTTCTTGTTAGTAAATTAGTTCAAAAGTCTTATGCTTCTAGTAGTTTTTTTTCACTAGGTAAGTTGTTTTGGTATCGTTGTCGTTATTATCATTGTCGTCTTTGGAGCTTTTGGGTATGCTTTCACTACTTTAGTATTGTCATTGTTGGTGGATTTCATTACTTAGTAACTTCGATCTTTGGGCCTTTTGTATTTTTTTCGAATATAAATAGAGGAAACTTTGGTGGAAGTTTGTTGTAGTTTAATCGATTGGAAAAATTTGGGAGATTTTTTTCTTTTCTCATTGTATTTAGTTGCTGCTTTTTGTTGCTATTATTTGTATTTAGAAGTTGGACCGATTAGTTATTAAAAATAAACTTGTATATAGCATGAATATGTATTATGCTTATTAAATAAATTTTAATTTTATTAATGACATAATTATTGTATAATCGGGCAGATATATTATAATGCAAATGTATTAGTTTTGTATATTGATTATATAGGGGTGAGTCAGTAGAAAAGAGCCAAATTTTTTCTAAGTAAAAGTTTTCTTGACTTTAAGCTTAAATATCTTAACAACAATCTTAATAAATTTAATAATTTTTTTTTTTTAATTCTATATAATTTCAAACTTAAAATAAAAAATTTTTAGCAAATTTGATTAAATAGTTGTCAAGATATTTTAGTTTAAAAATTAAAAAAATTTTACTAAAAATGATTTGTCCCTTTTCTACTGACTCACCCCCATATATCGATTATTAACTATTATGGATATGTATCGATTATAATCACTATTATCAGCAAATTTTATATATAGATATATATCGATTACTAACCGGGTAAGATATATATCGATACTAAATACCCCTGCCGATTTTTATCAATAGTGATAATAATCGATATATATCTGATTATCAAATATATATCAATTACTATCACTATCAATAGAAATTGGCAGGGGTATTTAGTATCGATATATATTTTACTCGGTTAGTAATCGATATATATCTATATATAAAATGTGCTGATGATCAATAAAGATTTATCAATTATTTATTCAAATTGATTTTATATATAAAAATCAATTTGATTAAATAATTGATAAATCTTTATTTATCTTTGAATTTTGTGATTGGAATTTAATGATTTTGGGTTGTTAGAATCGTCTCACTAAGACGAACATTTTGGTAGTTAAATCATCCAAAACGACCTAGTTGATCAAAAGTTATTCAATAGTAAAGAAATTTACTTAGTGATGAATGATTCTGGGATCCTGCGATTGGATTTTAACGATTTTGGGCTTGTTGAATCGTCTCATCGAGATGAACATTTTGATAGTTAAATTATTCAAAACGGACTGGTAGATCAAAAGTTATTATCAATTTCATAAATTGGCTAATTAAAAATAATTTCAAAATCATGTAAATGGACAGACGGAAAGTGCAAAGTTGCTTTTTGATATTTTAATATGTAATGCATCAAGAAAGTAATATTTGTATCATGATATATAGAAACTAAAGGTTCTTCACTTTGCTCCAGACAAAAATTATTAAAAATATTATTTTATATGAAATTTTACTAATTGATCATAACTTCTTGTATTAAGTAAACTTGTTTAGCACTAAAAATATATCAAATTGGTATATTTTATTTTTAAATTTGAAGAAAAAATGCTTAATTGATGATCTGCCAGTCAACTGATGCATGATTATAGTATAAAGTAACACAAATTACTATATAAATCACTTATAGACAAAATGCCACGATTACCCAAGGAAAAATATTTTTCTTATTAAGCTAATGAGTCATATCGATTAATTAAAAGCTGTAGAGCTCGTTGAGATGCATCTAACAGTAGTTAGATCATCAAAATCAGCCTAGTAGATGTGGAAATATCGTCGAAAAATGATTGGGTAGCTATTTAAAATTCTATGTAAACAAATATTTGTTTATACAGTGCGGACAGCCTAGTCGCAGCAAATAAAAATTTTTAGTGGCCAAATTCAGATTTTATTTTTTATATATATGAAGTGGCCAATTTGAAAATTTAGCTAATATTTATATATAAAGTGGCAAAATTTAAATTTTTAATATATAAAGTGGCCAAATTTAAATTTTTAATCTATATAAAGTGGCCAAATTTGGTTTTTTTATATATATAAGAGGTGGCCAAATTTCATATTTAATTATAAAAATACTATAACTTTAATTTGCTATAACTTTTTTTATAAATAGATTTAAAAAAATTTAAGAACGTAGAAGTGTTTAGCTTGTTGTGATTTAACATTTTAAGATAGTATTTTTTTTTTACAATTTTTTTTGAAAAAGGATTAGCAATTTAAATTTTATTAATTTTATTTGTTGGGACTAGGCTGTCTGCACTGTAGTACATAAAATTTTACATAGTCACCCAATCGTTTTTTGAAGATAACTCAGCATCTTCTAGGCCAATTTTTATGATCTTACTACCTTTAGATTCGTCATAATGAGCTCTACAACTTCAATTAATCGGCATAATTTATTAACTTAGTAAAAAAAATAATTTTCCTTAAGTAATCGTGGCATTTCTATCTATAATATAGATTATTATAGTAGAAATGCCACGATCTCCCAAGGAAAAATATATTTTTTACTAAGTTATTGAATCACGCTGATTAATTGAAAGTTGTAGAGCTTATTATAACGAATCTAAAGGTGGTAAGATTATAAAAATTGGCCTAGTAGATGCCAAGTTATCTTCAAAAAACGATTGGGCGACTATGTAAAATTTTATGTAAGGGGAGTAACAAAAATCAGATGATTTTTTAGGGGGGGAGGAGGTAAAAAAAAGTTGAAATTATATATAAGAACCTGACTATATATATTAAAGAAGAAGGAGGAGATAGGCCTCTGATAAAAAATAACCAGGTGATTAATGACACTGCCCTAAACAAATGTTTGTTTACATAGAATTTTATATAGTCGCCTAATCGTTTTCAACAATATCACCACTTCTACTGGGCCAATTTTGATGATCTAACTACCGATAGATGCGTCTTGACAAGCTCTACAACTTTTAATTAGTTGATATGACTTATTAACTTAGTAAGAAAAATATTTTTCCTTGGGTGATCGTGGCTTTTCGTCTATAAGTGATTTACATAGTAATTTGTATCATGTTACACTATGATCATGCATCAGTTGACTGGCGGATCATCAATTAATTTTAGAAAATTTTATCAAAAATTCAATATTAAGCATCTTTAATACAAATTTTAAAAAAAAATAAATAAAATATGCTGATATGATGTATTTTTTAGTACTAAACAAGTTTATTTAGAGCAAGAAGTTATGATCAATTAGTAAAATTTAGAGAATCATAGAAATTTGTATAATTTTATTAATAAAATTATACAAATTTCTATGATTCTCTAAATTTTACTAATTGATTATATCTTCTTGCTCTAAGTAAACTTGTTTAGCACCAAAAAATATTTCATATCAGTATATTTTTATTTTATTTTTCTTAAAATTTGCATTTTTTTTTAACTTAATGATTATGTCACGCTTTAATGCTTTATTAAGGGCACTGTCAGGAATCAGCTGATTGGATTTTGGCCAAAATTTTAACCACCCCTATTTTAGTCAGGTCTTTATATTAAATTTACAGTTTTTCAGACCCCCTCTCCAGGAAATTAGTTGATTTCTGGCCCTCCCTTAATAATAATTTTCAAAAGAAATTTTTTATATCCACTATTTGGTATTTAAATCAAAGAGTGGCTTACCCAGTTACTATAAAATACCTAAATACTCAAGTACCTATGTGTTACCTGCCAAGGATAATTTAGCCTCATCGGTTTGCATCGATCTATCTTAGACCGATTCGCCCCAAATCACTGACCTAACTTACTAGCCTATTATGACCGTCTTCTTTTCCAACCTTCTTCTCCTAGCCTCCTAGATAAAAAAACTACCAACTAAGATAGAAAGGAAAGTAAAAAAGAAAAAAAATAGTGAATGCTAAACTAATAAGATAAAAAAAACAAGACAAGAAATAAGAGGAAAAAGGATAAACGAAAAAAATATAAAAACAGAGACAAGAAGAAAAAGTTCAGAAAAAAGATGGCTATGACAATACTATTTTTGCCTGTGTTAGGCTTTAAAAATTATATAGTATTATATAAAAAAAATCTAATCTAACGCTATATGTATTTTAGAAAGTGAAAAAGAAAAAAATTGTCTAACATCTAGAAATTTCTACACGTGATCTTCCAATTTCTATTATACCAGTTATTGTTTATTTGGTAAACATTAACCCAAATATTCTCATGGAAGATTCCATTTTAGTAAACGTGTCCGGATTTGGAAGAAGTAAATACTGCTGATCTTTTGAAGAGGGTACGCCGAATTGCTTACTTTTTGTGAAATTTCAAAATGTTCAAAGCAGAACCAGAAGAAGAGTACCAGAATAAAGAAGTTGTAAGAGTTACGCTATACAGAATACAGTCGGACCTCCATAAATGCAACCTCCATAAATGCAATACCTCCCTAAATGCACGTTTTTTTCTATTCCATAAAATGTTATTAGTGCTAAATGCACGTTCTATATTCTGTAAATGCACGTTCTCTTAAATAACATTTTATATTACACTAATCTCCCTAAATGCATGTAGCCAATCAAATTTTAGTATTTAAGATAGGTTATACAGTTTTGGTAGAAGTTATACAAACTTGATGATCTAATTTTTAAAGCTGCAATTTAATTGGCTCTCTCTAAATGCAAACCTCCATAAATGCACGTTGTAGGCTTGTCTCTACGAGTTGCATTTATAAAGGGTTGACTGTAATACATCTAACCAAGTATCTACTTTTATTTTCATATCTATAGATCTTAACCAAGCTCCAGAGTTTCTCTGCTACATCTTTGCTCAATAGCACCAAAGCCCGCCAAGGCAGTATTGTCACTTGGACGTTTTTTGGACATTTTGGACATTTTTTCAAATTAAAATTACTTAAAATTTTATTAAGATAATCTATTTTAATTTTTTTACCAATAAGTCCAGCATCTAAAAAAATATATATTATATATTTTTTAAATTACTTTATTGATTAATTAGTTAAACATGGGACATAGGCTTGGACGATTTTGGACAATCTTGGACGTTGGACAAAAAACATAGTATGGACACGTCCAAGTGACAACACTGCGCCAAGGTGCCTTGCTTATAAGTTTACTATTCTTTTTCATCTCTATTTCAGTCGCAAAACATATAGTGAATAGACTTTGTACCCTATAGCAGCTTTGGTAGAGGTTTGTTGTATATAAATATAGTTTTATTGGTCTGAGTTCTTGGAAAATTTGGTATGAAGGATCGTCAGAAAGAGTTTTGTATATACTTATCTTAAAATTTGCATTAAAGGTGCTTAATTTTAAATTTTTGATAAAAATTTCCAAAATTAAACATCTTTTTTTTAAATTTTAAGAAAAGTAAAATAAAATATACTAATTTGATGTATTTTTTAGTAATAAACAAGTTTACTTAAAGCAAAAAGTTAGGATTAATTAGTAAAATTTAGAGAATTATAGAAATTTGTATAATTTTATTAATAAAATTATACAAATTTCTATAATTCTCTAAATTTTACTTAATGATCCTAACTTTTTGCTTTAATAAACTTGTTTATTACTAAAAAATACATCAAATCAGTATATTTTATTTTACTTTTCTTAAAATTTGAAAAAAAGATACTTAATTTTGAATTTTTGATAAAAATTTTCAAAATTAAGCATATTTTCTTCAAATTTTAAGAAAAATAAAATAAAATATATTGTTTTAATGTATTTTTTGGTGCCAAACAAGTTTACTTAGTGCAAAAAGTTATGATTAATTAGTAAAATTTCATGTAAAATATGATTTTTAATAATTTTATTAATAAAATTATACAAAACGCTATAATTTTCTAAAATTTACTAATTTATAATTCTTATTCTAAGTAAACTTGTCCAATATAAAAAAATACATATATTTTTATTCAGACTTAAACTAGTTTGCAAATTTTAAACTAGCCCAACCAAACGTATAATTAAGTTTGAGTTTAGTATAAAGTTTTAAATAATAAAATTTAGAGTTTGGTTTGGACCAGACCAAACCTGAACCCAAATCTAGAATCACTAGTTCTTATAAATACTAGACTGAACCTGAACATGAACTTATGAACTAAACCTGAACTAGTGATGCCACAGAAATTGATTTTTGAAAAAGGCCTATTTCGTCTTTATTAGAAAAAATTAAAATTTTTTATAAGGAAGAGCAAATAAAATTTATATAGATATGTTCTTTATAATTTCATCTATTCAAAAAAAGTATCAAATAATTTTGTCTTTCAAGTAAAATAGGCCAAAAACAATTTCGTCTCCAAATTTTAATTTCAGGTTTTAGAACCCGAAATGCTTTCGTCCTCATGTATAACCTGAACTAAACCTAAACCAGCTCTAAAAGTTCAATACTAAACCTGAATCTGAACATGTTTTAAAAAATGGTTAGATTCAGGTTCAATACTAAACCTGAACCTGAACCTGAACTTGACCTAAGTTCATTTTAGTTCAGGTTCATAGAAACACTATTCACATCTATATTGCAAAGCAATATTGTTATAAAACAGCTCTAAACAAATTGTGAACAATTGTAAACAAAAAAATAAACCTAAATTACTTAAAATTTATTAAGATAACCTATTTTTTTCTTTTTAGAAAAAGATTCAAAACTATAAAAAATATATAATTATATCTTTCTTAAACTAATTTATTAAATTTTAAAGTCAAAACATTCTTTGAACAGTTGTGAACACTATGAACATTTGAACATGGACATGGGTAAAAAAGTTTTGGACATAGTAGACATGACAACACTGTTGCAAAGTATGCAAAAAGTAGTAGATGGGCAATGTGAATAATAATTTTAAAAAAAGAATCTTGAATAATTAATATTTAATAAAAATAACAGTAAATCATCCGTTTATACAATAGATATTTACTAGTAATAAAATAGCAGCACTTTATAGGGCTGGAGCCTTAAGTATTAATTCTAAATCTTTTTTTTTTAAACCCTGTAAAATTAGTATTGTAGCTTAATGTTGTTAGCTGAAATTGTTTTATTGCTTGTAGAAATATTTCGACATTTGATATTTAGACTGCCGAAATGTCTAAATATTATCGAAATCCTAAATTATGCCGAAATGTCTAAATAATGTCGAAATGTCTAAATAATGTCGAAATATCTAAATAATGTCGAAATGTCTAAATTAAGAAAAATATTATATGAAAAAACATATAGTAATAGGTTCACTATCCAAACAAGCTCTAGCGTTCATACTTTAACATCAATACTTCTAGTCTAGGACTAATTATTTGAACCCATACCAATCAACTCACACATAAACTACTGATCTCTCGGTTTTAAAATTTTCTAAACCCCAAGGTCCTAAACTATATAAAAACACAAGCATAAGAAAAATGTCTAACATACGCCCATATAGCTAAAGAGAACCTGCAGCAACTAATTCAGGTCCCTGCACTGCCATTGCAGATATCACGAAGTAGGGATGCAAATCGATTCTAAAAATCAAAATCGATGATCGAAACCTCAAAATCGGTTTAAAATCGATGATCGAATTCTAAAGTTTTATAGTTATTTCTTGTATTAGATTCTATGTTTTATTATTTAATACTATAAGTTATTAGGTTTTACAAATAATATAAAGCAATATACAAAGTTTTTTGGTTGTTTTAAAGCTATACCAGAGCTTATCGCGCTTTGCAAAAATGTGTGANCAGAGCTTATCGCGCTTTGCAAAAATGTGTAACTTCTGCAGATCATGGTGTCATTAAAATCACGAGATCAATAGGAAATTAAAATTTTCCACCATTATTGCTGTGTAAATCACAGAGTCATACTTTTTTGCAAAATGCTATAATTAAATAGAATCTTCATATTTACAACATATTTGCACTTTAAGACAAATTATATAAATAATAATACGTATTATTAATAACAAACATATACATTATAAAATGGATACTGGTAAGTTTAAACTATTATTTTAAAGTTTAAATTAAATAATGCGCATTAACAACAAATACAGCTATAGAAATGGCTAAGTACAAAATATAGGCTTAATATT
Organism: Gigaspora rosea; assembly: GCA_003550325.1. Taxonomy (NCBI): domain Eukaryota; kingdom Fungi; phylum Glomeromycota; class Glomeromycetes; order Diversisporales; family Gigasporaceae; genus Gigaspora; species Gigaspora rosea. The sequence goes on from QKWP01002399.1 coordinate 15,859, forward strand.
TTTAATAATATGTGATTTAATAATAAACACGGCCATATTTAAAAGCATAGAACATTTATTAAAATTTTAGACTTCTAAATAGATAATATAAAACGATTATATACTAATTCTATATATATATACATATATAATAGTTTTATTGTTTATTTTAATGTTTATTTTAATTTAGACATTTAGTCATATAGTATTATATTTAGTCAACTATTTAGACATTTAGTCACATAGTATTTATTTAGTCAACTATTTAGACATTTAGGCAAATTTAGACTTTTGATATTTCGAAAAAAAATAATGCCATGTCGAAATATATTTAGACGCTAATTGTCTAAATAGTTGACTAAATTAAGTATTTCGACTAACAACATTATTGTAGCTTATCTAATATATCAAAATATATAATACATAATATATGATATAATTAAATCTAATTCATTAATATAAGCTACATATTTTATAAATTTATATTAATACACAGCAAACAAACATAAATAATTCGTAAGGTCACAATGAAAGACAGAGATAGTTAATTCATAATGCCATAAAGAATATAATCTCTGCTCATTAGCTAATGTGAATTTCCCCAATTTTTGTAATTTATTATAAACAAAGTACTATTGAAACGAAGACCAGCAAGAGCACAGACTCTTGATATAGTAAAGCCTATGACATATTCCTTGTTGCCAATGTTTATTCGGTTTGTGATAATATTAAGCTTTGCGATTTATGGCTGTATCGCAAAACTTTTTTAGAAGATTATGATCATTGTCGGAAAGCTTGCAGGAGAGTACCCGTAAATCGCTGGATACAAGACCCCCTGTAATAGTAGACCCACTACGGGTTGCGAATCAAAGGATCTATATTAATCAAACCTAGCTTTTTTCAAATATTCAGACTGCTTATTATAAATGCAAACGTGCATAATCTTCAAAGTTTTCTTCTTAGCGACATGAACTCTCAGCTGTATACTAGACCCGGGGTCTATTATAGGGTTTAAAATTGGTGGAATGTAAGAGACCCGGGTCTTGTATCCGGCGATTTATGATTTGCCTTTTTGTTAATTCACTACGTATTTCGATAACTTCAGGTGCCATCGAAGCCAATCTTCTAGCATCATTACTTGCGGTCTTTTGCTCAGGTCTATAAATTATTGTGTTTTTGCATTTTATTATAAATTTCAATGTAAAAAAAAAAAAAAAAAATTCAACGTGTCGAATTATTAATCAGTTTATTAATCAATTTTGTTTTAATAATTCTATTCAATGATCGGGTTGCTGATTAAAAAAAGGTTTACAGGGGATTGCCGGGAATTTATCACAATTACAGGGACGGACATCAATAAAATTCCTAAGAGTAAGTCTTCCACTTCGTTCCTCAGCTCCAGCCCAATTAAATGTACTACGTATAATAATCTGACTTTATAATTATTATTTCAAACTAACAATGCTTAGATACATTAGTACATAACGATAGATGTTTTAAACAACTTGTAAAATGGAAGGCAAAAGCCTCCGAGTGTTCTAAACTAAATGTGGTCGAATATAGAGGATTATATGGATCATGTCCTTGCATTGTAAATAATGTTTACGCATATAGTTCTATTTAAGGTTAAATAAAACAGTATGCAACCAAAAAGATATAAGATAAATGCTTTTCGAACTCCTGGAGAGGAAATAGCCAATTGTAGAGTGCAAATTTTGACTATTCCGGATCAGCCCGACGAAGAATCCCAACACGCGCAAAAGAAGAAAAAAGTAATTAAATATGACGGGAATGAAATTTAAATATAGTAAACATCACTCTAACCTTATAGCCTCTAACATTAAGGTCCTAACACTAAATTTTTATCTAACGCACTTAGTTTATTTACAAAATCGGTTTTTGTATTACCCGTGCAAATAAGTAAAATGGCTTTTTCGAAAATGGTTTTTTCGACATCATTCTTTTTTTATGATATACGATTCGAGTAATATAGGCACTCAAATCAACCGTGAAATATTCTCAGCGAAAAAGAAGTGATGATGATAAGATCAAAGGTATAAAGTTTTTTTTTTCAGATGTATACACTTTTTCTGATCAAAAAATGCTTGTTAACTTGATATACAAGAATTTGAGATACCAGAATTTTATCGCTTTGTTGGAGAAACGTCCAAGGCAATGGGAGATCGATTTGAACAGTTTTGTGTTGAGTTGTTGAGAAGATATTTTGAACGATTGGGCATTAGAGTTATACATACTGGGTAAGTTTTTCTTATAGAGTCTTGTAGAGTCACTATGTATCCTAAGTTACGCTGTCACACATATGTAAATCATCTGAGAATTGAAAGCACATCGTGGCCAATGTTTTGACATTGAATGTTCTTCTCAGTTATATGTGTCTTCGTGGGCCTTTTGGCGCGAAGATTAATGATGAATAAGATACATGCTGGCACCAGCTATATGTGACTATGAAGCATATACTCATTTTAATTATCAATTTAGAGGACCAAACGATAAAGTTCGGGATATAATTATCGAAATTTGTGGATATATAAGCGTTATCCAATGCAAAGCTTGGTTTGCAAAATACATATGTATGTTTGAAAAACACCAAACTAACACTTTTATCGGCCAAAGTGGCTAATAATTCGGTGGCTTCTCCCACTTGTTTTGTATTTCGTAATATTTAAGGGATTATAGCTCCAGTGAAAGCACATGAAATCGTAATTCAAGGAAAGGCCCGAACAAAAAGTCAGATTTAAAAGGATATCTTGGTGTAGAGAATCATTTTATAGAAGTATTTTTTGCGAAAGTATCTTCTGGTCCGTTTGAACCCACAACCATTTCTATCAGACATAAGGAAGATGATTATAAAAAATTGATTTTACTCTCGAAAGATGCTTACAACTATATAAGAGCAAATTATTCCAGTGATAGTTTTTCCATTTTTACAATTCATTTTTTCGGTTAGTATTAATGTGCATTTTTTATACTATTTGCAAGTGATTATTAATTAAAATGCAAAATTATTAGTAAAATAATTACTGGTAAATAAATTTATTTATAGCTCGTAAAAAAGTCGACGGCTGAAAGTTTAGAACATGATATTATTGTCATTACTTATAGAAATATGTCGAGAACTTAATCGCCGATCGATGAAGTCAACAATTTCGTGCCTTAGAAGATAGACGTAGATTTTTAGACAATTACAATTTTCATAACCAAAATTCAATGATTAGATCAGCATGATTTTGGTACTATACCATTCGAATCATTTTAATAAGACGATTCGAATGGTACCAAAATTATGGATCTAATCACTAGATCACAAGAAGTTTGGCTATAAAAATTGCTCCGAGGGGGATTCTTATTTTCGGAGAAATACAGTAATTAATTAATGATATCTTGACTACCGCTCATTTTTCATTATATATATATTTTTTAATCTGGCCCACAGTTTTATTGTAGACCTTTCTCCAATTTCAAAAATAAAAGGTGAATTTAACGAAGAGCAGTGGGCTGAGTTAGTCGGAAGAAGGCCTGATGCGGTTCGGAAGACTTACCATCACGAGATCGAGTCTCTTGTTACTCACTTGTTTAACCAAAATGTAAGATTTACGGGTTAGAAAGTAAATTTGGTCTTATGATGACATCCCTTGACTTTTTCCTTTATCTTAGATGGATCTAACAAAAGCTCGTGAAAAATGGTACAACCTTAGAGATTTGGCTGCTCCCAAATATGATGATAGTTTCTCGTATGCAGAGAATGAATGGAAAAAAATAATTTGTTGAGTAGAACTAGTAACGGGACAATTGTACATTATTAGGCCCATTATTTATCGTGCAATATGACAAATTTTTGTTATGATGCAATCGGTTTTTTTGTTTTATCATTATAGTCTGGACGCATTTGAGTCCTAGATTCTTAGAAGATAGATGTAGATTTTTAGAAGATAGATGTAAAAAATTTAAGTTAATTCTGGGAACCAGTGAAAAAACATATTAAACTGCGGGGATATATTTACTATGTAATTTTTTGCCCTTTTCTGGCGGATAATTGATTGCATGCTACATAAACCTCTCTTGTTCACATAACAAATGTTGTAGAGGAGAAAATTACGAGCATAATGGTAGTTGAAACATTAAAATCGGCCCAGCGGATCATGAGATAGGGATTGGAACCGTTTAGCCGTTTAGGCAGAATTATGTTGGTTGTGGGCTGGAATTATTTTAATGCCGGCCAAATTAAACGGTTAAACGAATAAACGATTAAGAAAAATTTTAGGCCCTACCGTGAGATATGGGTATTTTTGCCTTTACGACCATTTGTTTACTTCTTTGTTTACTTTGTATAGTCATTAGGACAAAATACACAGATCCATTGGGTCGATTTTAATGTTTCAACTACCATTATGCTCGTATTTTTCTTCTCAACAACGTTTGTTATTAAATTCCGAAAAAAGCGAAATTTAATAAAAATCATATGATTTTTCACTGCGGATCACAAATTAAATTTCATTTCTTTTTCTGTGATTTTTTTTTTTATTTCGTATGTATTTTACTTTATACGTTTTTATTTAATTGACAATACTATCATGTTCTGATCTTTCATCCGATTGTAAATATTATATTTTTCTTTATTTTTTCTTTATTTATTTTTTTTTTACTCTCTTTTTTTTCTATTAAAATAAAGATTTTTTCACTAATCCATGTATAAAATATTGTATCAGTGAAATTGTATAATGACCTATTTTAATCAAAATTTTCATCGCCGATGCTCACTTCTACTAATTCACCTTGCGATCTAAATCCAAAGCGAGGTTAATATTGCCTTTCAAATCGTTGGGTAGATGGCATGCAATTCCTTAAAATATTTTACAATTACCCGTATTGTCGCGAAATAACGCGCAGGGGTGAAATTACGATTTTCGGCCTAAATTAAGCTTAATTCGGGCCATTATTCTAAATAACGCCCATGCCCGTTATTTCGCGACAATACGGTATTGAATTTTATCTATTTACTTTAAAAAATATAAACTTCAGTTTCTAAAATTTTGGTTACCCAAGATAACTCCATTTTAGTATAAAACTATCTTATTGCTAAAATTTAGATAGCATCCATAGTAGTAGTATATCTGGTTCGTTATTTCCAGAGTTGACTGTATGTAGTTAAATTCGAATTAGTTTGAATTAGAACAAATTGCAACAGATAAAATAGCAGCGAATATCACTAAAATTCTTAAAATGATATATACCAATATATGTCTTACCTCCACAAGAATCTCAGTGGTATTAATCCAAGATATGTGTGCAAATAATTTTTTGTAACTTGCAGCATGTACCGTATCACAAAACTATTACATGTGTGGCGTTTTCGGAAAGTTTTCTGAGGGGAAACTTATACATATATTTAATAAATAAATACCCAGAACTTGCATCTAGCACTAGATACAGGTTTTGATTGGTCAATCGATATCGAAATAAAATGGATCACCATCCTTGAGCTAGCAGAATTAAGACATAAACAACAGTAAGCGAGATAATAAATTTGTAATACTGTAAATGATAGAATAGATACGTTAATATTATATAAAAATAAAAAGAAATAGACAAAATTAATAATTAAATAAAGTAAATGTATTGGTTTATAAGATCATGATAAAATTAAAATTATATAATCTATATTTTGAAGATGAGATCAAGATAAGATTAAGGATGGCTTTATGGAGATGAGATTTATTTGTCAAGATGACATAATAATTTGAATCCTTGGCTTCATTGATGGCAAACTACGTGAAATTAAACCGGGATAAGAATACTAATTGCACCTTCAGCTTTTTGACATTAACACACCTCTTAGTTCATACATAACTGAGGGTCCTATATTACTTTCCATTAGTATAATTTTATTATTTTTAAATCAAATGTAAATTAACATTAAAGCAACCTATTGTATTATTCAAATCCTTGCACTGAACAATATTTGAGACCCCTCTTGCTTCGCAAAAGTGATTTTATAGATGAATTTTTATGATCGTTTTTTTAAAAAAAACAAATTATATCTGATCAAGTTACATTGCAGTTCATAGTAGTGTGATTTAACAATGAGTTTAATTAAAATGATTTGTATATCTTTTTATTTATTAGATATGATGTTTGTTATCCATTATCATTCCAAAATTGTATTCTGAATTTTAGATTTGTTATTCAATTGTATTTTAATTGTTTGAATGAGCTGGTTATAAAAAATTAATGAAAATCTCTGATATTGTTTGATTCAAGACCCAGTAAAATCGTAGATTTTTTACAATATTGGAAAAATTATGCGCCGAAAACCGTAACTACACCAAAAATGAATTAATTTAAAAAGAATTTTTAAAACTTTTCTAAAACAAAAGTAATCCAAGAATGGTAACCGATTTTTAATACAAGACCTGCTCGTTCTCAGTTTTTCCGAATTTATCGGGCATGAAACACAGATATAATTAAAGTCTCTCCATCAATCATTAAAATTAAATCTCTATTAAGAAATTTATTAGTGACGACTGGTTTTGACGCAGCTTGATTGAAAAATTTTGTACAAGCTGTTTAATTCTTTAATGAATGATTATGAAATGTAACTGTAAGCTCGAGTTTAAATTACATACCACATCCATAGTTTTGAAGAACCAATATGTTTTAAAACACCTTTGATAAAATGACCTTTAGCAGTTCCAATAATTGTATTTATTTAATGGATCTTGAAGAACTTTAATAATAATCTTTTCGTGCAACAAAATAAAGATTTTACGACGTCAAATTAACAGATTTGCCATCGAGAAATTTTTTCCGAGATAAAAATGAATATCCTTGTATATACTGAACCGAGTCAGATGGAGTCTATTTCGACGTACAGTACAACATATATAACGATAACCAATTTTTCTGTGCTAAAAAAAAAATAGGTTTAAAAATAGAAATATATATATTGTTTAAAATTACATATATGTATAATGCAATGCATGATTATATTATACCGATACGGTATTGGTATCAGGTATTAATCTAGAATCACTAGTGGTCACGAGTAAATTGTTTAGAGTGGGTCACCAATGAAGTTACTAAAGGTCCGATTCAATCTGACATTGATCCAGAAGTTTAACTCATGAATGGTTAAAACACTTATTAATGTTATTAGTTTTAATGCATAAATATCTTATTTAGTAAAAATCACCCGTTATCGTTAAACGATTATTATATATTTATTAATTTGATTTATTGAATTAAAAACTTACTTATCAACATCCATATGAGTTGACAAGTAATTCGAACGTAAAGTATGTTTTTCTTTTAGAAAGGCGCTTTTTCTCTACTAATGACAAGTATAGATAGCTAAATATTAACTTTAAAACTGAATACGAAAGAGAAGCCTATTCGTATTATATCAAAGACTGCTTTATTAAAAGTCAAAAATTCAACAAGAGCAAGCATTTTGGGCTACTGGATGATTCAAGTCAACGCCCCTTTGATTCAAATTGTTTCCGCGTGCACGTGAGTTAGCGGCTAATTGATCAAGCGGCATTTTTCTCGCTATGTATGATATATTAAAAATCATCAAAAGATGTAATTAAATAAATTTGTAAAAAAGTTTTAATAAAAATTAAAAATTAATAAAATTTAGACACACCTATTGATGTAAATAGCTCGTTGACATTGGTGGATTTTTTTGCCGATGTTTCAAAAAACAAGAGACCAGCATCTGCTGCATAATTTTGTGCCGTCTAACATACAAAAACGATATTAAAAATTCATCAATTGAATTATAAGTTATATAAATTAAAAATAGTTTAATTCTGTTACCTCAGTATCAATTACTCTACGTTCACTTAAATCACTTTTATTACCGGCGAGTGCAATGACAATATTTGGGTCAGCCTGTCTTTTCAATTCATTCACCCAAGATTTAGCTTTCTCCAAAGAAGACTAAATTCGCAGACAAAAAAAAAAAAAAGGAGAATTGATAAATATATATATATATATAATTCATATATTTTATGAAAGAGTATTAATACATACTGGTTGAGTTATGTCATAAACTACTACAGCACAATTTGCATTTCTGTAATACATTGGCGCCAAGCTCTGTTTTATATGAAAAAAAAATGAATATAATAAGTACTGAAACAGAGATCACGTCATTAACTTTAAATCAGAAGAATAATGTATTTGTAAAATAACCTTATAACGCTCTTGCCCTGCTGTATCCCTAATAATGAGATATAATATTTTATAATATATGGAGAGATGTTGAATAAAGAACCATGAATATACACACAACGCACCAGATTTCAAATTTAACAGTTGTGTTTTCATCCAGAGCAATTGTCTGTGTTAGAAATGCAGCTATGAATAAATAACAAATTAATTAATTATTTTTGTTATGTGATGATTCTGATGTCAACGAAAGAGAATAATAAAAGACATTACCTCCGATGGTACTTTCTCTGTAGTCATCAAATTGGTCCTTGACAAAGCGTAATACTAAGCTAGAATATAATATCAAATTTAAATAAGAATATTAGATAAAAGTATTTATTTTATAAATATAATAATGATTAAATTGGAATAAATTAGGTGGGTACTAATATAATGTCAAGAAAAAAGCCCATAATATTAAAGTTTATAATGGCTTGAAATTTCCAGCTTTGTTTGAGTCTAAAGCAGTCGGTATCAAAGAGATTGAATATACAATAAGAGTAAAGGGTTGTTGCTCTAATATTTAAAAAAATCACGGGAAAAAACTAACCTTGATTTGCCAACCGCTGATTCACCTTTAACAATTATGAAAAGAAACCAGATAAAATAAAAGTAAAATCAAGAAAGTGTTAGTATAAACTAAAAAAAAAGAGATAATGTAAAAATAGTCCAAGACGTCACATAGTAGGATATGACAGTGCATCAAAGCTATTCTGTTAAGATCGCAAGGTTGGTGTCAAAGTTATATACTTGAGTAATTTTAGGCATACCTAATAAAACGAGCTTAAACTGGAACAATTTGCCAGGAGCTTGAGAGTTGTGTCTATTACCTGGGGCAGACATTGCAGTTTTTGCAGTTTTAGCAGTTTTAAGGTATTAGTACAAATGTTTCAATGTGGTGGCGAAGAAATATTATTGATACATATATTAAAAAAAGTATAGGTTTTTAAGGAAGAATTAAGTTGAATCTGCGGCTAATTATCAATATGTTTAAAATATTAAAGTTAACAAAATGGATCAAATGATAATGACTTAGTAGGTACGTACATACGTACCTGGTACGTACGTACAGTACCAGTACATTGTACAAGGTACCTGGTACATGCAGGCATTTACTCTTATGTACCAGTAATCAGCAATCGGAAATCAATCGGAAGTTTTAGGATGCACAAACCGATCTCTAACATATAGAAATATATATAATCCCTATTACTCATCTTCAGAGGCTGAATTTTTCATCAAATTTTTCAATCTTCATCGCTTTGCTTTAATAAAAGGACACTCAACAATAGTAGGGGAAGATTGTTGAGGTTTTGGGGATAATTCTTAAAAAATTGAAAAATAAAACTTTTATTATTTAATATTTTAAAATATTAAACCACATTTTCACCATTTTTAATTTGGCAATTCAAAAAGACGACAAGACAAAAAACTTAGAAAGCTTTTTTAAATAGTTATGTCGTCTTCGATATCACCTTTTTATCGTCCTGGAGTATTCCCTGCTCTATCCTCCCGTCTCCTCACTACTGCCTCTCAATCTCTTCGAGCGGCTATTCAACAACAACTTATACTTAAAAGTTTTTACAGTACTCCTCTACGTGTTACTGGCTTACCACTAACCACAACCAAAGGGTTCACTTATTTGATAGCGGCTTCATGGCACCCGAAAAAAAGACGAAGTTCAGTTCCTATAACTAATAATAACCTTTGGTTGAAAGAACGAATGAAGGTTGGAAAAGTTGATGCTGGAGAAGATGCTTTTTTCTATGTAGGGACAAATGAAGGAGTAGCTTTAGGAGTTGCAGACGGCGTCGGTGGCTGGACTCAAGTATGTAGTTATATTAAAATTAATAAATATATTCAAAAAGCTCTTAATAATGAGCTCTTAATAATGAGTTCTTAATAATGAGCTCTTAATAATGAGTTCTTAAAAAGGTTAAACAAACATAAATATTTTATAACTTTTTAATAATAATAACAATAGATGGGTATAGATCCAGCTACATTTTCATGGGCATTAATGGACAATGCTGCAAGCATTGCAAAAGAATTTAGTTCATATAAACTTCCACTATTTCGTGCACCCAATGGATGTAATGATATTTTGGATGCCAAGCAAATATTAAATGGTGCATTTGACAAATTGATAAAAAGTGGAAAAGTTAAAGCCGGTTAGTACATTATTTCTTTTATAATTAACGACTTTTTTTTTTTTAATTAATTATAAAGTTTTACTTTTATTTCAAACCAAAAATTAATTTAATATATATATATATTTATTTTACATTTTAATAGGGAGTTCGACGGCCTGCATTCTTTCATTATCGAAAACATCTGGTATTCTAAATGCAGCAACATTAGGCGATTCAGCGTACCTTCTCATTCGTAATGGACAACTTTTATATGAATCACCATCACAACAACATTTCTTTAATTGTCCATATCAATTGACCGTTATTCCGGAAGATTTTCCGAATCAAAAGCTTTATTTTAAAGATAGACCTAGTGACGCTTACCAGGCTAACCATCAACTTCAAGATGGGGATGTTATTCTACTAGCCACAGATGGATTTTTTGATAATGTGTTTACTGATGAAGCAGTTTCTATTGTAAACCATGAACTTCGCGACGTTATTGGCCGTGGTAGGAAAGTATGGGACAATGATATTGATGAACTTAGATCTCATGTTAGAAAATTGTCAAGAACATTGACAAATACAGCAAGACGTTGTTCCATGGATCCTAAGAGAGTGAGTCCTTTCGCTCAGAGTGCAAGGAAAAGCGGAGAAAGTCGCATTGGAGGGTAAGTTAAATTATATTTATATATTTTTATTTTATTTGATGGATTATTTTTTATGATAGGTGTTTGTGGCGCACGAACGAATATATATTTTGTTCTGAAAAAAAGCCATAATCATATAGAGTTGAAATGCAACACCTATTCATTAAAAACAACATCATGTAACCCATTTAATATTAATTGGATTCAAACAAAATCTTTTGATCTAACAAAATTTTTGTAAATATATTTATCATTATAGTAAAATTGATGATATCACGGTGTTAGTAACGCTCGTTCAAGAGAATCTATAATAATTAGTGGAATAAAAAAAAAAAAAGAAAAAAAAAAAAAAAAAAAAGAAAAGAAAAAAAGAAAAAAAAATAAAAGAAAAAAAAACGATAATAAAATTAAGAATAGTTACATAAATCATTTATGATCTTCATTATTTGATTATAATGCCATTTTTGCAACAATGAAATATGTATATAAATTGGTATATCTATTACACATACGGATTTTATACACAAAATTTTTTAAAATTATCTTAGTAGTACAAATTAAAGTATATTTTAACATTTTGATTACTGTGCCATGATGATAACCAATAAAAACATGCCGTTAACCCGTTCTATTTTTTGACACATTTTTAAATTTCACGTGTGTTTAAGGATAAGACCGAATAAATACAGAAACATCGATATTGCCCGAACATTGTGGCTTTTTTATACATGAACTATATATATATGGTTTGCTACTATAAATTGATTAGCGTTAATACTATATATTTCTTAAACTATAAAGTCATTTTTAGAAAACTTTAACGTTAATTATAATTATTACGAAGAATATCAAATAAATCCGCAACTTTAATGTGTATTGAAATAAGTTAGATACATATTGATATCTTTAATCATATATGTAGTACAATAATATGAAACAAAAATTTCACATTGTCATTACACTCCATTACTATTTTAAAATGTCTAGGTAAAAGAAGTAAAAAAGATAGACCATTTTAATACAGTTGATATATACAATGTTGTGCCAGGTTAACACTTACGTCAATGTAGATTTTGGTCCAAAATGGTTATATATTGTAAAGATGATTATCAGGCAATATTCTTGACGCAAGCGTTAATCTGAGGAACAATAATCTATACCGTATATATATTCTTTTACATCTAACTTTTATCAGAAAATTTTTTGAACTAAACTGCGTAAAAAAATACTTTATAAAGAAATAGAAACCGTTAAAACTCGGGAGTACATGGCGATACTGATTATCTTTAATATATTATCGTTATGCATAAATGTAACCAATCATAAGATAATGACTCACACTTGAAAAAAAAAGAGGACAGATCAATATTTACAATTACATTGTGTTACCATGAGTAGAGGATTAATAATTATCCGTTTCGCTCCGGATAATATTAATATTATATTATATTGCTTATTATTGCAGAATTCTCAGTTCTCTATTAAATAATTTTAAATAATTTCAAAAGCCAATATTTGATACTAAAACTTGTTAAGAGACCAGTTTTTGAGGAGCTATTCACTCATTGCAGCATTGAAGAGCCAGTTATGAGGAGAACTATTCACTTAACAAAGAATTTACCGGTAATAAAAGATTAATAGGCTTGCTACTTACTGTACTATATAGATACTTTAATCAAGTCAATACAAAGCTGCGGAGTAGACAACGCTCATTTAAAGAAGGGTTTGCTCAGCACGCGTGTGATGACCAATAAAAATGTTTGATCAGGTGTAACGTTAAGTTTATAAAAAACGCGAAGTATAAATGGATGACCTAAAATTTCTTTACATTCATCTATTTCCTTTTTCTTTTTTAAAAATACTGTTCATAAATATATCTGTGAATCAATAACGATAAATCAAATTAGTCTTTTACATTATTCCCATGGGAAATGCATATGACCATACGAAGAGAGGAAACATGGCTGACATTCCTTAGTCACAATGCAATATATTACGTGTCTTTATAACCGTTTTCGAAAAGATGCAGATTACCATACAATGAGCTATTCAGAGTTTTCAAGACCTGTTCTAATCTAATTTTTAATTATTACTATATAGTAATCAGAATTTTCATGTCCTCGATTCTCCACATGGGTATATGGAAATAGTTTTCATCTTTTTGAAAAAGTTGTAACAGTGTAATACCATTTTTTATATTTATTGACAGGATTTACGATTTATATGATTTTAACCAAGAAATTAATTAAAGATGAATTTAACCCAAGAAACGTGTTTGCCTTTACTAAAATATGGCTTTCGCTTTGATTAACGCTTTTTGGTTTATGATTCACCTACTACTATTATTATAATTTACTGGGCTACCTTTAGTACCGACGTCCCGTCGTGTAGCCTGGGGCACTATATCTGATAGTGGCTAACGGGTACTAATGCGTTCTAAAGATACATATATGTTTATTTCTTCAGGCTTGTGACCATGCTTTATTGTAATGGTGCACACTAAAACTACAACCTGTATTAATATAACATGTGAATTCACATGTTATTAGTTTGTAGTATTTTTATTTGCGGTAGGGATTAAGATTTTGGGTACGGTATTTCCAAAGAACTTACAATTAACAAAGTCTATAGTAAAATCACAAATATTGTGTCCTTGATCTAACAAGACAATAACACTGCTTCAATTCCGTTCCAGATAATATCTAAAAAAAGAATTTAACAAATAAAATTTTAAATGGTTTAGTTTGAAATTCATTAATATATTATCATTATGCAATTTTGAGGAATTCGCGTAATAAAATTGGGATAAATGGCTGTGTATGCTGGCGTATGCCCGTATATACGTAATAATGTCTTTAAAGAATACCGGTATATTTTTTTTCAATTTTACAATTGAATATTATAATATATAAAATTAGCAAAGTCTAACGATATTAAAGTTATAATAAATTATTCTCATATATATATAGAATAATATATGAGTGACACCAAGGATCATTTATTATTTATTAAATAAATAATCAATGCCCCACTTTCCCTTGGCGTCACTCATATAGAATATCATAGTATATCATATAGAATTATCATATAGAAATATCATATAGAAATATAATATCTGATATAGAATATCATATAAAATACTTACTCTTTTCTACGTATTTTTCAAATACTTTCCATATGAAGGTTTATATAAATTTAAGTAAAATAAATATACATATAGACATTTATTTTGATTTTCGATACCAATCATTGGGAATTTTCCATTTTTCTGCAAATTCATTTGCATCCTCAAACCTTTTTTTTCTCATCATCGTATTATAAATTAATCCTATCGATTTTTCTGTTGGTAATGCATTAAATTTTTCTTTCATTTGTTCTATATATCTACAACATTCACGAGTTTTTCCTTTTTCACATAAACAATAAATAATATTTTGAAAAGTCGTCGCATTAGGTGTAACACTGAATTCTGGAAGTAACATTTCATTATAATATTGATTTGCTTGTTGTAAATTTAAATGTGAACATGAATATCTTATAAGTGTATTAAAAATATAAATGTCTGGTTTAATTTTTAAACGTAACATATGTCGATAACATTCATCCATTGATTTCAAATCTCCTTTATATCCATATGCTTTCATCATACATTTAAATGCACGAATAATCGCCCATTTATGTTGTTCTATTTCTAAATAATTTTTCGTAGAAAATCCAAACTCGAGAATTTGTTGTGCTGATTTTATATCTCGTGCCTCAAAATACAAACGTACTAACATTGAATAGGTTGTTAAATTAGGTTTTAATCCACTTTTTTTAAGACTTGTTATAATATGATTAACTTTTTTTAGTAAAGGTTCCCTACGTCTTAAGCATGAAGATAAATATGAATTAAATAGGTATATCGATGGTTGAAGCCCTTTATTAATTGATTCTATCCATAAACTATCACAAATTTCACGTAACCTTATTCTGCTAAAAACATTCATCATATGTGAATAATCTATTACACTCGGATCGTGCCCAATTTCTTTCATTTGATCAAAAATATAAAAAAGTTTCTTTTTTAAAATAGTTGTTTCTTTTCTGGTGAATGGATATTTACCATCAACATCAAATGATTTTAATACAATAGAATGTTGTTGAGGTGATAAAAGGTGAAGCTTTCTTGCTTGTTGAAGTTCCTGGTATATTTTCCAAGTAGCTTGTTGATCACGTGCTCTAATCGCATGAAGAAGAGGTAAAACTTCTTTGGCTGTAGAAAATTCTAAAGAAATATCTAAACGTTCTTCTTTAGGTGGTTCGTATAAGAATGAACGATAAGCAATAGAATTTTTATATCTTTGAGATTTTTTACATAAATGATAACTTATCATCCATGTTTTAAATTTAAAAGTATATCGATAAGTTTTAAGACAAGTTAATGTTGAAAGATGTGATGTTATTCTATGCATTTTTTTTTCTTTGAACAAAAAATTTCTTTATACAAACATGATCACTATTGATGCGTAAATTTCGTAAATATAATAAAAAAAAGTTACTGATTATCACAGGAAGACATTCATATGATTGGCTAATTTTCAAAGATCAAAAGCGATTCATTAACCAATCAAAATCAATCAACAATTGACGAAACTAACTTTATGAGTAATAATTAAAGTAATTTTATTTAATTTCACCTTTAGTTTATAAAATAATTAATGAATGATAATGCTCAATATATATTATCGATCTATTACTTAACCTAAAGTATGATAATACTTATTATACTTATTAATCTAATGGTTCAAATGGTTCAACACCCTAGCACGTAAGATATTAATTAGTATTAGTGTATTAGTACATGTTTATTATTAGTATGGACGTTCTTTCGGTAGTTAGTGACTCAAATAAAGTACATACATATGTATGTACCAGCGTACGCACGTACTATACGTACTATACGTACTATACGTACAGTACGTACGTAGGCAATTGACAATCAGACAATCAGACGAAGAAAGATTATCTTTTTATCTTCAATGTCACATGACAGATAATCATTTATTCATTTTTTCGCGATTATCATCCGTCGTTATCATTCTGGACTTCCAGAATTATATATGATAAAGGGTGTTAAAATTGAAGTATTCTTCAGGCTTTAGTGCCAAGAAATGGGAAAAGCGGAAAGAAAAAAGAAAGCGAAGCCAATGAGATCACATCCGATAGTTGATGAATCTGTCTCTATGAATTCAGAGGAGGAGGAGAATGATACTTTAAAATTGCAAAATTTTTTAGCAAACGGTGAGACTTTACCCGTGATAAAGCAGGTTTGCTTTTTGACTATTTTCTGTGATTTGTTTTCATTATCGTTTTGTTGTTTGTCCCTTTTCAAAACGTCCAGAATATGTCAATTTTTCTTAAAGACCTTTATAATAGCTATATTCACCTGACGTTAAAGAGCGTGCATGGGCTGCAAGTTGTTCTTCAAATCTCATATTGGGTGATAAAAAGATTCGTCGTCTATTATTATCTCAAAATCTTATTAAAGCTCTTATTGAGCGATTAACAGATGATTACGAAATAGCAAGAGAAGCTCTTGGCACATTAAGGTAATAATAATACACGTGCTGTACGATAAACCGTCAAATTTCAATTCTCACGTGACTATAATAGGAACCTTACGGTCGTAAATGAGCATGAAATTTGTGTCGAAATGTACAGAAAAGATATACTTACTCCACTGATGGTTTTGGTTTCCAAAGTAAGGATTTCTAAATTTTAGATTTCATCATGATATGTTAAAATAATGAGAGAAATAACAAGTTTTAATTTATCGAGGCTTCTAGAGTTATTGATAATATTATCAATGGAATTCCTGCCAAATCTGATCCCATTGTAGATGCGAGAGACACTATATGGAAATCTGCGGAAAATATTATCTGTATAATTTGGGCGTTAAGGTATTGTTGCGTTGTCAAATAAAATAAATATTTTGTTAAATTGATTTTGCTACAAGTCTTTATAACATTATACAGTGAAACTTCCCAAGAAGTACTTAGAGGCATAAATAATACGAATATTATTCCATTTTTGATGTCTTGTCTTATCCAGACTTGTACTGTTCCCACCAACACGGTCGTTTCTGCTGGTACGTGAATAAACACGATGAAACAATGCAATTACCGATGTCTGTTAATAACGTATTTTTTTTTCTTTCACATTTCAAGCCCAATGTCTACACACCTTGACAGATGACAACCCTGATGTCCATATTCACTTTCAGCAGAATCCACAATATGCGCAATCGTTATTGAACGTCATTAATCTTGATGAAAACACTCTCTCGTCAAAAGAACATTTGTTATTTATCAAAGTTTTATGCTGTGGTATTAGAGACTTGTATATCTTGTCGTTTTGACCTTAATTGAACATGATGAAATTTTTTTTTTTTAAAAAAAATTTTTTACATTTTGAAATTTATAGGAATTCTATCAAATCTTTATTCCGTTGTCGGCCTTCCTATATCCAAATCGGAGTCCATGTTGGATTTAAATAATTATTTGATGCCGGTGCTAATACCTTGCTTGACTTTCGATATCAATAAAGCTGCGGACGATGCTATTGAAAATGTTTCAGAGATTGTAAAACATCACTTACCGTATATTTTAATGATGATAATATTTTTTTTTTTGAAAGTTTTACTAATAAATTTTAATTTATTTGAATTAGGATAACGCTCAATATCCGGAAACCACAAAAGAACATCCAAAATATACAATACCAACAGCAGAAGTATTTGTCACCATAATATTTATAACCGATGTTGTTGTAAATTAATTAATTCAATATGTTTAATCATTAATCTATTAATAGAATAATTTAAATAAAATCAATGTGCAATTAATGTCTTTACAACTTGCTCTTGAAATTTTGTCAAAAATTTTCTTGGATTGTTTTTCTAAAGGTAAAGAATTCTGATTTGTATTCCTAACCTGATTATTAAAATTATTAAACATTTTCTCATATTATAAAGATGGCGATGATGATGGGTGGCAAGATGAGTCCCAAGAAGACAATGACATGATGTCTACTAATGTCAAAGAAGATAACATAATGGAAGATATCATTATAATGGGCGTGAATCAACCTGATGAACAGTCAAAAATTCATCCGATATTAAATACTTTTGCTACAATTATTCTACCCAAACTTTTTACTTTAGCCTACCCAACACACTTATCATTTCCAGAACAACTTGGTCCTAACGTATTGCCAATGCCCTCAGTTACTCCAGAGATCACGTCTTCGCTTGCAACAGTGCATCTAAGAGCAATTGAATGCATTAACAATTTCCTTTTAGTAATGGTAGATAATGTCGAAGATAAATGGTGGTTTACGCAACATCGAGAGGATGCTAAACAAGCATGGACATTGCTGTTTGAATTGGGAAATCAAGTTACTGGAAAGGGAATAAACGAGCCGGGGCAAGAAAATAGAGTTAAAATTCTGGATGCATTAATAGGATGCCTTTGGACTTTGGCCAGAGGATTGGAAAGCTATGTGGTATGTACATAAAGTCTTTAGTAATTTTATTCATAATCAATATATTAAAAATATTTTTTTTTCTTGCAAGCCTGTTATTAGTGACCAAATTCGCAGTTTGTTTGGTTGCTACGAGTCAAGTGTACATGATACAATGCGTGTAAAGATAATTGGTACATTAGGTATGATTGCAAGGCGACAAAATGCTATAGATGATAATAAGGTTTGATATAATTGTTTATTGCGATGTTTATGATACGTGAACATTTAAGTAATGTCTGAAATTCAACAGCTGATAGGATCGTTCTTGTTCAATATCCCAAGTCTCTTAAAAAATGATAAAAATGATTCAACGTCTCCAGAATGTGTAATCGAAGTTCTTAACGCTATATATGACATATACGCTGACAAAGACTTTGATTATGATGAACCTGTTTTTGTTCAAGGCGGTTTTTTGCCTTTACTCGAAAATATAGTTGATGCAATACGCAAGATGGTAATTATAAAGTTTAAATGAGCTTAAAAACTTGTAGGTTCTGATTATTTTTTTTATAACCTCGCAGGCGAAATCCATTGATAAGAGGACGTCACGTGACTTACGTCTCCGTGCGGACGAAGCTTATGAAAATCTTGTTGCATTTATAAATTATAAAAGAGATGAACGAAATAACTAGTTTTTTTAAAATAGATTTGTAATTTTTTTTTAAAAAAAAAAAAATAAAGTGATTTTGTGAATAAAGCTAATAAAGCTAGTTATATTCATGTGATTAAATTAAATCTTTATATGATAAAAATTTTATTTTATATATTGTATCTGATTATTGCATTATTAATTAAAACAATGACCCTGGTCGATGATGGAAAAATCAGTTAAATTATCGGTTTGGTCAATTCAACCAGGGTAAAATCACCACCCTAAAAATTTCGCTAGACAATCAAATTTCAAGGTGTAATGTAGCTAGGTCAGTCTTGGTTAATTAATGTTGCTACTGTGGTCAAATATAAGTGTCTAAATATACTTCGACATGCCATTATTCTTTGTCAAAATGTCAAATATTTTACTAAATAAATACCAGTAAATAAATATCAAATCATATAATTACAGCAAAATCTGTAGGTGTCCTATTATACCATAATTAGTTACAACACAATTTTTATTTAAACTATAAATAGATGAAATAATAATAAATATATATATAGTGTGTATTGCTTTGGTTATTTAAACGAAATTAAAAAATACGAAAAGCATAGATACTACTGATCATGTGATTAGAAGAATGTAACCATTTGGTTTGAGTAATTTGAGCTAATTTGAACTGCAATGATGATATGCGATATGCTCCCGGAGTGAAAAGCAGCATCAGCCGGTGATTCTCGCCTGCTCGAAGCAGGCCGGCTGTTAAATAGGAAAACTACCGTGTGTGATGGGAAGAATTGGGTCGAGAAAAAGATATGGTTGTATGTAATGCTTGGTTGTGTTGAAAGAGGAAAGAGTGCCGCAAGTAAGTTATTTGTCGCTTCTTTAAATACTGATTGTGGTCGGTGTCTTTCAGTTACGTCGCTTTATTTGCATGAAATTCCCGCAGTCTATCGTCTCTTTCGATCCCTGACTCATGCTTCTAGGACAGGAGCTGTGGCACATGACGTGTAACCCTGACCATTCTCCCGTCTTTTCGATCTGTTGACAACATGCATTATATTATCGGAATTGTGTAAATTTTTTGAGGAAAAGTTTGAGTAAGGAATCAATTTCTTTGTTCGGTTACTCATATATTTAGTCCACATTTAGATATCATAAAACGCACTTATGGGTTTTGCATCTACGTAATATACACTGTGCCATACAATATAGTTTGTCGTGACGTGGAATGTAAAGTACCCGGATACAGTAATTTATTGGTATATTTTTTCCAAATTTTTATAAAATTTGAATATAACAACTTTCATCCCAAAGTTTTCATGTTAAAGTTAATATTTAGAACTAGGGTTAAGGTTTGAGAAGGATTTTTAGGGGCGTAGAATATTTTTACTTATACTAATTAATTAGTCAATTTTGAGAGGTGCGTTTTAGTAGAAGTCTTTAATATATTACAATATTTTAAATTTTCTAAATGCAAATTTTTTGTTTATACTTAATATTTCGATATTATTTAGACATTTCGACATACTAAGTAGTAAATGTTGTAGGTCCCACCATCCAGACTTTCGGACCAGGTCCTTAAACAAAGTTCTAGGGTCAAGATTACGCAAGGTTTGGTCCAAGACTAAGTCCCAGAACTTGCCTCTAGCCAATAAAAATAATATGCCAATTTTATACTATATTTGTCATTTTAAGATTATTAATTATATCTATAAATACCTTTAACATTAAAAAAAAAAAAAAAAAATTATATCTATCAATAGTCATTTAGTCAGAGTCTTAGAATATTAAACATGTGACAGGACTAACCCTGAACCTATAGACTAGGTCCAAAAACAGGTCCTAAACCTAGACTTGGCCATCCCTAAACATAACATGATCAGAAAAATTCAAATAAATGTTCGTAACTCAAAATTTAGTCTAACTGCCTTTGCGCATTAATAAAAAATTTCCTTAAATTATTTTGGTATCAAATAATACCATTGAACCTTGACCTAATAGCAAGATCCTAACCCAGTCCTAACCCTAATCTAACAGCACAAAATTTTATCATAGAAAAACGTACCATTTCTAAAAATCTTAAGTAAAAAGTGAATGAACCTAAAATACAGCAAGGTTGAGACAAACTTATAGCCAATGATTAAGAATCATTCTATTTGTCACCGATTGTGATACGGTAGGGCAGTGTTGTACACGGACATTGTCCCGCTGATTTTTCAGGAACGCAGACAGTCCGGGACGGGACGTCCGGGACATGTCCGCAATAATGTCCCAACATGATACATGTCCGCCGGGTAAAACCAATCAAATTGCGGAATTATACGAATTTTATTGGTAGATGATCACGTGTTGAGTCACAAAATGTCCGGAACAAAAAAAATTCTGGGCGGACATGTCCCGGACGTCCCGCCCCGGACTGTTCGCCATCTGTGTCCGTGTCCCATGACAACACTGCGGTAGGGGACGTTTAAGTTTAGAATATTTTACTTAGTAATTTATTAAAGTCTTTCCACATACCCGGTGAATTTCATCTCCGGCGACAAGTATTTTTAAATAAATTTGTTTAAAAATAGTTTAAATCCGTACTTTTTTAACACTGCCTGCAAACTTTCTGCACCGTTGATAATGATTATCTGATCTGTCGGGTATAAAAAATGTTTTTTTTCTTTAATGGCTTTTTTTATTTTATTTTTCTTTAGTTTCACCTCTGTTTAGGCTGTCAGTCCTAGGGTCCCTAGAGTCGCCGGTATAAGTTCCTCGCGCTTTGGGTCGTGTAGAAATGTCGTGCAAGCTCGTCGTCACGTAAATTCCTCTTGATATCGCCAGATATTAGCTTTGTAAGAGTGGAAATAGTGTTAGCACCTGTGATTTGCAAAAACAACACGCTGACTTCTTAACAACACCGCGTTTATTTTTTTTTGATATTGGCTTAGGAGAAAAAGCAGTATGCAATAACATGCGTTGACTCTTTTGGATTTCGGATTCATTTGCAACAATTCCACGTTGAATTTTTTGGATATTTGGATCAGAATATTCCAGATCAGAAGGTGAAGGCAACTGAATATTTGACCAATTTGTGTTGGTGAGTATTTTCGCTTACTTAGTATGGGTTATTTAGCATACCACATGTTATATGTTGTCCTGGGAACTACAATTCTGTGCAAGTTGTTAGGGATGCGTGAATGTTCAAATTGATAGGGACGAGGGTGAACTCAGCTGTATGGGACGAGGATGAATTGCAGTTGAAGCGACACGGATGAATTATAGTTGTAGCGACGCGGATGAATTACAGTTGTAGCGACGCGGATGAATTACAGTTGCAGTGACGCGGATGAATTACAGTTGTAGTGACGAGGATGAATTATAGTTGTAGTGACGAGGATGAACTACAACTAAGTTGTAGGGACGAGGGTGAACTCAACTGATAAGGACAAGGGTGAACTCAACTGTTAAGGACAAGGGTGAACTCAACTGTTAAGGACAAGGGTGAACTCAACTGTCAAGGACAAGGGTGAACTCAACTGTCAAGGACAAGGGTGAACTCAACTGTTAAGGACAAGGGTAAACTACGGCTGTAGCGACGAGGATGAACTACAATTTGAACCGATTTGTAGAGAGAACTGCAATGGCCTGCCAAGTTATGGGGACGCAGATGAACTGCAACGATGTTACAAGTTGTAGGACGAGGACATATATGGCAAATCTGTGGTTGTAATAATGATTTAATACTTACTTTTGTTGTTTTTTTTACTTTAGTTTTTATAGCTCTATTTGGAAGAAATCTTCAATCTATCAAAAAAAACTCTATACAACTCACTCTCGCTATAATAAAGAATTTTGAATTCCGGAATTATTAAGCTTAAACGATGTAATGAAGTACAGATATAAGCTATAGTGAAGATTTTTTTCTCAGCTCGGTGGACTTCACTGTAACGAGCGTGAGTTGTGCTTGACTTCTTGGATCTTATCCCAGATCAGAAGATGGGAAAGCATTAGCTGATGCACTTTGCAACCTGTATTTAATATAAATATTCATGCTCAAATTTACCAAAAATAAAATAAAGATTTGCAGAGATCATTGTCTTTAGACAGTTTTTAGTTAGTAAATTGTGATTATTATTTGATGATTTTTCAATAATCTATTTATGATGTTTTGTATCTACCACTTGAAAAAATAAGTCTTCAACAAGTTAAGCGTGATTTCCATTAATTTCTTGGATCTTAAAGTCTAAAAGCATAATAAATATTTTCGAATTATTTTACTTGAATACTATTAATTTCTTCTAAGTAAATTAAGTTTAAATCTAAAAAATTATACGTAATAAAAAAATTTTTGATATATGCGTAGAGTAATAGTGCAAACATTTATTAAGGTAGTCACTACCCACGGCATTACGGCAATGACGTTGAGGTCGTACTACCTTTAGATTAAATTGTCGTCATGTGGTACGTGGTAGTAGACTTACGCCGTGAATGCCATGAGTGGTGCCGTAACAATCTCAAATAACAATGCCATTTATACTTAAGACTATATAGATAGGGTTGAAAGGGTTGAGTGTTGTCGTTCTCGTTTTCTAATGTCCTTATTCTTTGGGATACTACACTGTCTGACTAGGCCCAAACCAAACCCGAAAAAATATTTTGAAAAAAAGCTGGCCGGGCCGGGCTTTATTTTAAAATTAGGCCCGATTTTACTATTAAAATCGCGAGCCACTCACTGCTAAGATTATAAACCTAATGTTGAAATCACTCATCACAAACTGCTAAACTCATGAATCTGCCCATTGTTTATTGTTGAAATTATTAACCCGCGAGCAGGGTTGGCAATGGAGCCAATGGAGCCAATGGAGCTCAATGGTTATGCGAATGGAGCCCAAAAATTAGTATCCATTGGCTCCATTCAGAGCTTCATTGATTGGTATTAAACCCCCAAGTTTTATCTAACAAAATTCAATTAGACTAGCCACTTACCCTACGTTGGAATATTCTGATTGGTCGATATCGTGATGGATAGACATTAGATTTTTAATACCATATATTACCGAATAAAAGCTACCAAAATGTTGAAAAAAAATGAGAATTTTTTCGGGCTAAAGCGAGGGGTAGCTTCTATTCGGGCCTATTTTTACTATTAAAACATAATAACCTTTTTCAAATTCTTTGAGTCCAAAATCGTGGGGTAGCTTTTATTCAGTAACATACGGTATATAGGATTACTGTAAAGTGTATATGTTTGGCATTTTCTTGTATCAAAAATTTTCTTTGCTTTTATAATGACTTGGGTATTTATAATATTCTTACTGCACTAATATTATTATCATGCCTCTAATATTAAAGTTAATTTATTCAAGAAATCTCATTTTTATTTAAGAATATTGTATGGCAAATAGATACAAAACAGATCTATACTACGACATACAGCACTTATGCGGCATACAGCACTTATACGCATACAGCATTTATACGGCATACGGCAATTCTACTTATACGGCAAAATGTGCCGTATGACGTAGTAGTTGTGTCGAGGGTAGCTACCCTCAAGATTTTAAAAGTTTGCACCTCTAGCGTAGAGTATATAGGTGGTTACCGGGTTGATGCGCTAAAATGGCTAATTTTATTAGCTGTTAGCGCAATCAATAAATTTATTATTTTTTCATTATCTTATTTTATGGGATGCCATAAACAACAAAATCCCGACAATCAAAAAAAAAGCTTTTCTTGAGCAATTTTACTATAAAATCGCCTAAATCAAACCCTAACCCAGGCGCTCACCCTAACTCTAACCTAAGCACTTACCCTAACCCTTACCTTACTTAAATAAACTTAATAATTTTTTGTTGTCGGGGTTGTCGGGATTTTTATTGTCGGGATTTTTATTGTCGGGATTTTTATTGTCGGGATTTTTTTGTCGGGATTATGACCTGTCGGAGTTGGTTATTATTATAATTTAGGAATTGGCGTCGAAATCGATAAAACTGCTCGATACGAAGTATCGAGGCAGTTTTTGTCTCGAATCAGTTCGGATCAAGCATGTGACATGCCGACCCAGTCATATGGTTTGATCGTTTGATAGAGTTGAAATGTAGAAAATATGAGGTAACGTGGGAAGAAATGAGGTAATGGGAAATTAGCATATAGTTAGGTAAGTATGAGGTAATTTGTGCAAAGTATATATTGATAACGACAGGGTATGTGGGAAATGTAACCTTGTTTCTTCTGTGAACCCGAATTTCATTCTGGTTATATCGACCCGCCCCCCCTACCCTAATAATGCTTGAGTTTCTCTATGACCTGTCGGACGACAGTCAGCAGGGTAGGGCCGAGGCATGAGCTTATGGCCTGTCGAGACGACAGCTATTATACAGATGACTTTGCATGGCCTGTCGGGACGACAGTCAAGCAAAGCAAGTATAAAAAACTGCTCGATGAAGTATCGAGGCAGTTTTTGTCTCGAATCAATCCGGATCGAGCATGTGACGTGCTGATCCAGGAATATTGTTTGATCGGTTTGATAAAATTGGAATAGAGTAATTATGAGGTAATGTGGTAAGCGATGAGGTAATGGGAAAATTAGAGTATAGTTGGTAAGTATGAGGTAATTTGTGCAAAGTATTATATTATTAATGACAAGGTATGAAGGAAACGTAACCTTGTTCTTCTGCAACCCGAATTTCGTTCTGGTTATATCGACCCGCCCCCCTATCCTTGAGTTTCTTTATGACCTGTCGGACGACAGTCATGCAGGAGTAGGCCGAGGCATGAGCTTATAGCCTGTCGGGACGACAGCTATTATACAGATGACTTTGCATGGCCTGTCGGGACGACAGTCAAGCAAAGCAAGTTTAAATAAATATATAAAAGTATAAAAGGACTGTACGATGCTAGAAAACTGCGTAAGCTGCTCGAGAAGCGGGAGAAAGACCCATATGTTTTTTCATCGTGAATTGCATCAGATATGAGAGACAAAACAAAAGCATAAAGTGGTCCTAAACATTTAGGTCTTGATCCACCGATGATTCTTGATGTGGGATTTTGACCGGCACCCCCATAAACGGTACTGTGCAATCAGACCTCTAATGTGGGATCTTGCATTTAAAGAACAAGAAAAATGGCATTTATAGAGTATTTGATCCAAAGTTAAATTGCATTTAGAGACATTATGATAATTATTCAACATTTCAAAATTGCAAACCTTCTATATATTTGTAAACATAATGTTGCGAATACAAGTATCTCGATATAAGAAAGGCGGCGGGACCAATAGTAAAAATTTTACAAAATTTTATTAATAACTTATTTGTGAATTTATTATTGACTGGTTTTGGCTTTAACTTTCTTATATTGAAGTTTAATTAGTCTTTCTTATATCAAGTGTTTCTTTATATTGAGAGTTACTTGTATGTTGATAGAAAATGGGAATTATAACTAATCCAATACTGATAATTTGCAATTACATCTTTGTATATAGTTGTGAATCAATTTATCGATCTGGATGTATAATTAAAAAGTATGGAATGTATATAATACTATAATGACTAATTATTTAAAGTTTAATACGTAGTATAATTAATAGAACCTTTTTTTAATGCTAACCCTCTAAATTTATCATAACAATTAATCATAATCCCCGGATCGACATTTTCCTAGACCAGTTCTCAAATATGACTGAACGAACGATAAATCATATGATAAATCAAATTTTGATCGATCTCATACCATCTCTATTTGGATAATGCCAAAAAAAAAAATCTTTTATTTCGATAAATGCAGCTTTCAACATTTTTTGACGAAAAGTCTTAATCTTTTCCAATTTGATACATCGTACAATATCACAAAATTGATACATTAAAGGTTCAATATTCGCACAAAAAATTTATAAACTTATTCTCACGAGTTTTCACATGTACGAAATACATGTCATTGAAAAGGACGAAACACTCGACATTGAAAAGGACGAAATTGCGACATTAAAAAAAGTAGGCCCACGACACAGAAGAAATATACTGAAAGACAAACTATATAAACCTTAGTTACAAACTTTAACAACGGTGGCTCCAATGACTAATGAGTATTTTAAAGAAAAGCATTAGCTAAAATATGTCGTAATGGTTTATACTTAATATATAGTCATTAAAAAACTAAAATAACATAAAAACCAACCATTTAAATATTAATCGAAATTATTTTTAATACGGTCAAATATGTATAGATTGACCAACTAGAATATTCACAGCCCTTTTTTATATAAGCAAAAGTTTTCTGCACAAAATTTAGATTACAATGAAGTGATCCGTTCCATAGTAAAAATTTTTTAAAAATCATTATATCGAGAGGTTATTAATAACTGATAAATTCACTATATCGAGACGAGTGATCAGTGCGTCATTACCCTTATTAGGGGGATGGCTAAAGCCAGGTGCGTTTATATGTTTTTGATTATTTAATTAAAATTAGGGTAAGGGTAAGTTAGGGGTTAGGGTTAGGCTTGACTTATAAGTAAAATTGTCTTCCCGACATTTTTTATTAATGCTCCTAGACAGGTTTAGACACTTGTTTTTTGTATTTTCGACGTTTTTCACTTTTTTTCATTGTTTTTGGGGGTCGTCTAAAGCCAGGTGCGTTCACGTGATAGAAAGCCAATCAAATCGTAAAATTCGATCTTTACGGATCAGCCCGACGAGACAAAAACAATGAAAAAAAGTGAAAAACGTCGAAAATACAAAAAACAAGTGTCTAAACCTGTCTAGGAGCATTAATAAAAAATCTCGGGAAGACAATTTTACTTATAAATCAGGCCTAACCCTAACCCCTAACTTACCCTTACCCTAATTTTAATTAAATAATCAAAAACATATAAACGCACCTGGCTTTAGCCAT
The DNA here is from genome assembly GCA_003550325.1 of Gigaspora rosea. Lineage (NCBI taxonomy): Eukaryota > Fungi > Glomeromycota > Glomeromycetes > Diversisporales > Gigasporaceae > Gigaspora > Gigaspora rosea. Next base: position 43,893 of record QKWP01002399.1, read on the forward strand.
CCCCCGTTTTTGTCTCGTCGGGCTGATCCGTAAAGATCGAATTTTACGATTTGATTGGCTTTCTATCACGTGAACGCACCTGGCTTTAGACGACCCCCTTATTAGGTAACTCGATATTTTATTTATTTTATTTATTTTATTACAACTTTTATTTTCATTATCGTTAGCTTTTTGTTTACATTTATATTTTATTACAACCTTCATTTTTTTTCATTTTCATTATCTTTATAACTTTTTGTTTACATTTATATTTTTATTACAACCTTTATTTTCATTGTAACTTTTTTTGTTTATTGTTGTTATTGTTGATAATAGATATTGTGTTGTTGAATGGTGTTAGTGCGTAAGTTTAGGTCGTCGTAAGCTTGGGTTTGGTTTAGGTTGTTTTTGGTGGATTTAGATTGTTGTTGGTGGGTTAAGATTGTCTTTGGTAGATTTAGATTGTTGTTGGTGGGTTAAGGTTATTTTTGGTGGGTTAAGACACTGTTAAGACTGTTGTTGGTGGGTTAAGACACTGTTAAGACTGTTTTTGGTGGGTTGAGATTGTTTTTGGTTAGGTTGCTTTTGGTAGGTTTACGTTGCTTTTGGTGGACTTTGGTGGGTTGAGGTTGTTTTTGGTGAATTTAGATTGCTTTTGGTAGGTTTACGTTGCTTTTGGTGGGTTGAGGTTGTTTTTGGTGAATTTAGGTTGCTTTTGGTAGGTTTACGTTGCTTTTGGTGGGTTTTGGTGGGTTTACGTCGTAATTGGTATTGTCGGTCATTATTAAAACCGTTAATTAGGCATAAGCTTTTGCATTTCCCCTACTTAGGGTCTACTGGTCCTGGAGAAGGGATTGGTTACGTACTTTCCTTAAGAGTCAAAACTTATGAGTTAGCGGTTTTAGGTGGAAGGAAGGGGAAGGGAGGATAAATAGATAGTATAGTATAATATATTTAGTTTAGTTTAATATCTGAGCTCTAGAGGTTATGAGCCAAAGCTTATTGGATCAAATTGATTCAAGTGGAACAACCTACTCCTGGTGGGGAAATTCGGGAGAGATTGGTTGGGGGAAACCTTCCCAACCGATGAGATACACCTCTACGTGGTGGTTGGGACAAGTAAGAGAATCAATCTCTGAAACGAAGTATCTCAAAAATTTTTTTTTATTATATAAATAAATAAATAAAATAATTTAAATTATACGTTTTAAAAAGACTTTATTTTATGAACTTTTAATAATGTATGAAAAAACGAAATTATAAATTATATGATCCAGAAGACCTTTACTATGTTAAATAATAAAACTGAAAAATAAGACAAGATTCTCAGAAACAGTTGCTAGAATAATTTCTGAAAAGTGAAACAAAAAAAAAAAAATTTGAGTAAATTCAATTATAACCACAAAAGAAAGAAAATAGATTATAAACGATCTCTAAAGAAACTTTTTAAGAAAGACAAGATTATAGCTCTGAAACTGAAATTAATTGTGAAGGTATTCTCTAATTTCAAGAATAGATTTATTTGTAGTAGATAATGTGCTTGAAAAAAGAAAGAAACATTGATGCAAATCAGAAAATCTTTTTAAAGATCCATATCTGACTCGGAAACCTTGGAATTTTGATCATAGTAAATGATCAAAATACCCTAAAAATGTCTACCACTTTTGTAATCTGAGATAGCCTTACGACCTGATTCATATTAGATCCAAACGAATCTGAATATTTTACCATACATAAAATTAGACATCAATTCTGCTATCAATTCTAGAATGACAGCATCTCCCATTAATAAAATTTTTGATCCATTTATCTGTTATTATAAGGTAAATTATAATAAATGTCAACAAAAAAAAATTTGGTTGCATACTGAACAAAACGATGAAAACATTATTACTATTATAAAACGTGCTTTAATTCGGAAATTAAGTTATTATGCGTCTTTATGTGTCTTTCAACAATATCAGCTAAATTTTTGCTAGAGTTGTTTATCGCAATTTTCGAAATAGTTGTACACTCGTACACTCATATTAACTTAGCATGTTGATTGAAGAGTTTATGTAATTGTTCAGGAAACAATCATAAAATCAGAAATCAAACTTCAATCAACGTGTTAAGGTAATTGAGTATACGAGTATATGTGTGTACAAGTGTACGCCAAAAAAAAAATTATTTCTATTTTCAACCATTTCGAAAACAGCGATCAAAAAATTTTTTTTCATAGACCGGAAATTATTCTGTAGATAGGGTTGTTAATAGGCATTAATAAAACATATAACCCACTTCTGGAGTGCTCCAGAGTGGGTTATATGTTTTACTATTGACAGGAATGCTCCATTAACTACCCTATCTATAGATAATAATATAAGATTTCTTATTAAAAATTTTCAAAAATTACAATATTAAAAAAAAATATAATTTGTTAATAATAAAATCTCTTTTTTAAGACTAACTATACAAAATTAATTTTTTTGATTCTCAAATTTTTTAAAAAAAATGACATAGCAAAAACCGGCTTTTGATTTTCAACAAATTTTTTTATATAAAAATTCAAATATAAACTTTTTTTTCAAAATTTTGTAGAATTTGACTCGGCCTGGGTTATGAGAACTAATTTATTAAGTCTGTATGGCCTAACTAAATTATTATTATTATTTTTTTTTTTTTTACTATCTATTACATATAATGGTATATATACAATATATATTTGTTAATATATATGTTAATCATAAAAATAATTTTTACCATAGGTTAGATTATATTAACCAGAATTAGAGTTAGGTATTAGATAAGCGAATTTTATTAATCATTCCATGGTAAATTTACCATGGTAATAATAATTTCCTATATATATTTAGTATAAAAAATTAAAAATAAATTAATATATGTAATATCAAAATTTTTTAAGAGTGTAGGTGTCAAAAAAATGATAATAAAAATATTAATTTCCAGTCTTTTATTTATATATACAAACTTCCCAATTTAATAAATTACACCTTCCCAAAAAAGTTCTTCCGTACAATATCAATTTAATTGGACAAACATAACCGATAACGCATAATTTAGCTACAGTGGTGCTAAAGTCCAAAATTACTATGCGTCAAAAATTGATCTCTAAAAAAAAAAAAAAACTCTAATTGCCGATTAGATTAATATTATTAAAAAAACATAATATTACAGATCCCATTAACAGTTGTTTTAATAATGTATTCTTTTTTTTTTTTTTTTTAATATTTATATATTTAAAATAAAATCTTTTACAGTTTAAAATGTCGGGTATCTAAATTTTTCGCTAATCTTCCCCGGTAAAACGCAATCAAAGTTTCATTACATGAAGGACGATTAATGCAGCTTTCTAAAGCCTGTATCGATATAATTGTTGAAGCAGGTTGATCATCCGTTGATATTGGGCAAAAAGCGAAGTTGAGTTCCGGAGATTCACGGTACAATGCCAAGAGTTCACAAAGAATATCAGTATCTAAAAGAATATTAAATTATTAATTTTTTCAAAGAAAATATATGAATAAAATCTTTATTTTACTCACTATTTACAAATCTCAAGAGATCTGGATAAATTAATCCTCCCCATTTTTTAATTAATGGTAAGACTATTGGTCGAAACATCCGATCGCGCCAATATGGCCAACCATGTTGAGATAAAACAATTATATTACCCAATGTTTGGTCCAATGGGTAACATTTTATTCCAGCATTAAGTTCTATCTATAAAAATTAATGAGAAGGAAGGAGGTAAATACCAATAATAAAAAGACGTGTATAACAGCAACAAAAAGTAATTTAAAAATCAAAATTAGATTACCTCAAAGCATCTCATCAATTCTTTAATGGACCTCACCATCAAATCTTCTTGTGTAGTTTCTATCCATTTAAAACTTTCGCGTTTACATTCTACGCCACACAAGGCCGCTTCCTTCATTTTTCTATCCATAAGCCAATCATCTTTTTCAAAATGTTCTTGTGTGATTGGGGTAAATGGTATCGTAACCAAAATCATGTATAACTCAACAGGGGCTTGACACCATAAATCAATTGCAAGGTGAAGAATAGAAATGGAATAACACACTCGAAAAAGTAGAAGAAGAGGTATTTGCTCTTTTATCGAAGATTCATCTGTAGATGTAGGGTCTAATTCATCATCATGAGTTGACTGTGAACTCGGATATAATAATGATTTACGATGTTTTTCCTCTTTACGATGTTTGTTCCAGGCACCTGAACTGCGAGAACATATTTCATAATAAAATTCACGAGCTTCTATCACTTTTCCACTCGACAAAGCAATGTCACCGCGTGTTAATAATATTGCGTTAGAAACGTCAAATGGAAGATTCCATTCTTTTATAAGTCGTTCCAATTCTGTATGAAAAAAAAAATAAATTGTTAGTATAAATACGATTAGTTTATCATATTATTATTATTTTTTTTTTTTAAAAAAAACGTTTAACGTATCTTGACACAATATACCTTTTTCCAACACTTGTGTTTCACCATCAGTGCGTTCAACTAGAGAGGCACAAAGTTTCCAACAATTCATTGCCCGATCCCTATATGACCGAGCCTCTTCAATATAAATATCTGAAACATTGTAGAATTCTATAATTTCGTAGATGTATAAAAAAGATTATAATATATAAAAAAAAAATTTATAAAAATTTTAACTACATGATTATAAAATAAAAATATATATCAGATATATAATAATAATATTTTTTTTATAAAATATACCTTCCCATTCTTTGATCAAATTCTGTAGATTTGTATCTAATTGATCTCTTCCCGTTACTGTAGAATCACTTTTTTGTGGATTTGGTTCTTCAATTAATAAATTCTTAACATTCATAATGTTCTTCACGCTGTTATTGGTAGAATCTTCATTAACCATTTCATTTCCATTGCCATCATCCGAATCTTCAGCCAATAAGAAACTTAATTTTCGTTTCTTACTTGACCTTTGATTATCTGAAAGATTTTGGATAAGAGATGTTTCTGAAGTTTTCATAAGCCCAGGTATATAGATAGGTGTAAGGCAAGTTCGTTGATTACCTTGAAAAAAAGAAAAGTTTAAATGAAACGAGTCAAATGTATATGTACCAAGGGTAAGATAATTGATTTTTACTTTTAAATGCCATCTTAAATTTTTTGTATCCCTTATATCGAAATATACTTAAGAGATGACATAACATAATTGATATAGCATGAGGTAGTTTTATAACTCAACTTCTCAATTAAAGAGGAGAAACATACCCTCAGGTGGCGTACTTTTTAGTCCAGCCACAAATTGGTAAAATTCGTGACAGCAATGGACAAAACATGCTATACCAATCGATAAAGCGAATGGATGCGGTGTACCTAAATAAGTTAGGCTATTATTAAATGTTGTTAAACTTTCTTTGTTGAGAATTTCGAAAACTTTCGATGGCAGTTGTTTTGGATCGTCAAAAATAACCACCAACTTTGTTTTTGGTCCACTATAAAAAATACGTTAACATTAAGCATAAAAGAATAAATTGTAACTATTATAGTCAGATATAAAATGGATTTCTAAAGCTAATAGTCTAAGGTAAAGCGAGTTATCAGCCACTGCGAAAAATACCTCTCAAACTTTAAGATCCCACAACTAGCCATTACAGTAAAAGAAACTTCAAACACCTTTCTCCACTCTTTGCTAGCTATATAGTAGCCTTGAGCTCTTTCAAGCCATATTTTTAATTGATCATAAGTTACGTTAAAATTAGTCGGATAATTTGGTTGCGGAGAAGTCGAAGTTGAAATTGGAAAGGATGAGTCTTTTTGAGGATTAAAGACTTTAATTTCCGAAGGGAGGGATTCTTCATGTATGACTATATTTTGACGAAGTATTTCCTCCAAGATGTTCTCAACTTTTATTGTGTTTAGTAAAAAGGATTAAATCAATTTGATAAAAACCCCTTAAAGTAAATCAAAAAAAATTAAAAACAACACCAACCAAATAATTTTCTGTACTTATTGCATTCTGAAAGTGGTTTATGTTGAATTTCACATTTTAACGCAAGTTGAGCAGCGTGTGCCTTTTAAAAAAAAAAATGTCAGATCAAAAGATTAACACTTTCAAGGATAATAAAAGATATGAACACTAAATAACTACCCCATAATAAGTGACAGTATCTGGATATGCACTTAATAGCAAGGCGTATAATTCACAAGCATCTAATAAATTGTTTGTATTTTCATGCCATACTACAATTGGAAAAAAAAAAAAAAAAAAAAAAAAAAAAAAAATTTAAAAAATTAAAAAAAAAAATT